>PVIJ01024839.1:0-11613 GCA_004024925.1 Scalopus aquaticus
CCACATCCTTTCCAGCATTTGTTGTTGCCTGTATTTTTAATGTGTGCCATCCTCACAGGTGTGAGGTGGTATCTCATAGTGGTTTTGATTTGCATTTCCTTGATTATAAGTGATGTTGAGCATTTTTTCATGTATCTGTTGGCCATTTCCTTTTCTTCTTTGGAGAAGTGCCTTTTGAGCTCTTCTGCCCATTTTTTGATTGGGTTATTGGCTTTTTTTTGTTGAGTTGTGTGAGCTCCTTGTAAATTTTTGTTATCAGTCCTTTATCGGATGTATTGTGTGCAAAGATCTTTTCCCAGTTGGTAGGGTGTCTGTTAGTTTTGGTTAATGTCTCTTTTGCTGTACAGAAGCTTTTTAATTTTGATATAATCCCATCTGTTTATCTTGTCTTTCACTTCCTTCGCTTTGAGGGATGTGTCTTTCAAGATTTTGCTGAGATGTATGTCGTGTAGAGTTTTGCCTATATTTTCTTCTATACATTTTATGGTTTCAGGTCTTACATCCAGGTTTTTTATCCATTTTGAGTTGACTTTTGTGCAGAGCGTGAGATAGTAGTCTAGCTTCATTTTTTTCTAGATTTTGTTTAGGGCTAAAGGCCAGTTTTTGTATCTTACTCCTGATATCTGGCGCCAGTTGAATAATACAGTTATCTTTTAACGGTGTTTGCCCCTCAGGAGATTCTGGTGTCAATAGTGACACCAGACCCTCCGGTGGTCCGTGAAGGCCGATGCGCTTTCACACTTTTTCTTCATTACTACTGCCAGATTTGAGTAGTTTAGTGACTTGGAGTGTTACTTTATTTATGTTTTAAGATTTGTTTATTTATTTATACATAGAAGAATTAGGGTGTAGGCCAGAGGTGTGGGGGGAGAGAAGATTCACCAGAAACAGAATGGGAGGCACAACAGACAAATCTGCTGAAACACACTGCTGAGGGGAGCAGCTGGCCATACCAGAGCAATCTGCTGCACCACGAGTGTCGTCCCCTGACCAGGGGTTGGGAGGGCGAGAGCTCAGTCTGCAGCTTGCAGTGATAGCATGACAACCCCACACCACCAAGGAGGCCCTGGGGCATGACTTTCGTCACTCTTCTAGGACACAAACAATAAAATGATTACTTCTCCAAGAGTCCACTGGGTCCCAACCCAGGTCAGAGAGAACTATCTGACTCCCAGAGGGGCCACTCCCTAAGCTCCTCCCTCATCTTTCGGGACATTGGCAGCATACAAGTCATCCCCATGCCGCAGGGCCTCCCTGAGAACTTGTGCATTTTCTCCTGAGGGGACAGTTTGGTGGAGAATGAGCATCACATCTTTCCATTCCAGATCAAATGACATGGTTAGGCCCTGGCAACTCTATCTATTTATCTGGATCATCAGAAAACTTCCCAAGGTGTCTTTTAATTTGTCTAAAATCCTGTCAAGTGAAGGGAACAAGCACTATAATAACTCCCTCATCCCACCCACCACTGCTGGATTGACACCAGGGAAGGACAGGATGATGTCTCTCCTTTAATCCTCTCTGGGAGGCCTCTGGATAATTTAGTCTGAGGAATTGTCTTCTGCACTGTTGAAGCTGTGGTGGGGGCAGGGCAGGAGACAGGTCCTCATCTTCATTTAAGGTCCCTGGGTACAGAGGAAAATAAGTAAGCATTGGCTGGGGTGGGGACAGAGGATCCCCAGTAGGTGTTAAGCCATATTCACCACATAACTTTTTTATTTTCTCTGAGGATGGAAAAGTCCTGTAGCTAGGCCGATTCAGACCACTTCCCTTCATTTTGACAAAACAATTCCAAGTGATAGATGGTATTATAATTTACACTTCCCTCAGGTGTCCAGGAAACCCTACACTTGAGGTCATATTGTGGCCAGACTTGAGTACAAAGAAAAAGATAAGTTGTTTCTTATTCAAGGTTTCAGGGTCAAACTGATCTCAATTCTTCACAGCAGGACAGGCGAGCCCTTTTTCAAGATTGATGAGGAAACTCCCATCTGCAAAAAGGATTGAAGGCGGGTATCCAGCACCGGTTTCCTTCTGCAGGAGGCATCCCATGTTTTAACTTTGGAGCTTTAACTGTGAGTGATAAGCAGTGTCCTGGCATGTGGGCCCCCTGGACTTATCGTTCCTGTTACCAGTGTGACCCCAACACAATGCAGCTTATCTGTTTCTCCCCTCCAAACAGAAGGCGAGGGTAACTGGATTTTGTGGGACCATAAAAGTGACCCCATCTCTGTCACTTTACAAAGGATGCCCATTCCAAGTGTCTAACAAGCTATGGTAAGCCACTCTCCTCATCTAATAAAAGATTTTCTGAACACACCTGAAGAGCAGAGACTGAACACAAGCCACAGATAGTGTCCTGTGGTCTAACGTCCAATACTGCCTGTCCACCAGGTCTCATAACCAGGTACTTGAACATGTATAGCCTAGAGCCTGATATTTACTTTCCTTAAAGTTTCCTGTCTGCGCAATTCCCATGATATAAACACCCATCATCAATCATCAGAGGGGAATCCGCCTATCTAGACTCAGATTTTGGGGTAAACCTGTACAAATCAAAGAGCGGTGCAACCCTGTCAACATGTAAACTCGACCTATTCTGCCTCCACCCACAAGCAAGACTTAAGCGGACACCAAGGGCGAGGCTTTAGGGGATGTCCAAAGATCTTTATAAGAACCTCCTGCATCTCCCAACTCATAACCGAACTTGATAGAAGCTGAATAGAAGCTGAACAAAGTCTTCCTAGAGGGGGAGGGACCAAGAAGGAAAGGATTCCCTTGTAAATATTCAGGCTTCCGAGTCTCTGGCCTCTGCACCATTGGATCTCCTGGATGCCCAGGGTCCAAGGGCCGCAGCCTGGTTGTCCTGAGCACCTTCAGAGCCCATGGACAATAGAGAAAAGCAAAAAATCCATAACAGGAGAATCCCGACATCCCCACTTAGTGAGTGGGGGATCAGGAAGCCCTGACAACTAAGAAACCTGTCACCCGAGACTTTAAGAATGGCGGCCTCATACTAATAGTTTCTACCGGGCCAACGGATGCCATTAATTTTACCACAAATTAAAAGACAGAAGAGAATGTTTGTGAAATGTCTACAGCATGTCTGACACCTGACAGATAACAGTGAGTGGGGATCAGGAAGCCCTGATAACTGAAAAACCTGTCACCCCAGATTTTAAGAATAGCGGCCTCACACTAGTAGTTTTTACCAGGCCAATGGATGCCATTCATTTTACAACAAATTAAAGGACAGAGGGAGAATGTTTGTCAAATGTCTACAGCATGTCTGAAGCCCCACAGATGATAGAGAAGTATATCAGTAGCCCTGGAGAAGAGAGAAAGAAGAGGGCAAGGAAAGATAACGGGAGCTATTCAAATAATTATTTTTTTAAAGATGTATCTATTTTTGCATACAAGCTGGGGTGCAGACCAGAGGTGTGGTGAGAGGTTCGCCAGAGACAGAGTGGGGAGCAGAATAGGCCCCTATTCAAATAATTCTAACAGGCCCATGAGGCCAGGGTGAGGTCTATCTCAGATCGTGAGTGGAGATTAGTGAGGGGTGACTTTCCCAACTGCCACATTGGGACTATTCATCCTACTGGATCTGGGCAAGGCCCCTCTGCTTAGGGCAGAGGAGGATGGCCTTAGATGCTGGTAGATCAGCCCCTAGATGTGCCTAAGTCTTCGGACGACCAGATTGTATCTTCCGACTGGCAGGTGGATTAGTCCCCTTATGTGGTCTTGTTACTGGTTTATCCTTCCACAGGAGTCTTTAAGGTGGTCGTCCTTTGGCATTTACAGACCTTCCTGTATCCTTTTTTTGTGGCCTCTTTGATGACTCCAAAACACAAGGAGACGTTTAGCAAGAGGCACATAGGAGAGAATGAGGGCAGAGGAAAAATCTGCTCCTCTCGGCTCACTTACCATAAATCTTGCAAGATCCCAGGCAAGGCCCCGATATGAAGCCAGTATGCGCTGATAATTTAGGCCTTGAACCACTGCAGCTTCTTGTCCCACAAAGCCATGAAAAGGAATTCACAGACTTTTCAGATAAGTAAGCAGAGAGAAGTAAACTTCTAGACAAACATTTCAACATTTCTGAACCTGGGAGAAAACTTATGACCATCCTATTTTAGCATACTTCCCTCATCTAATTGGCAGCATAATTTCTTAATGAAACATATAATAACATGTATCTCACGTTTAGTTGTATCTGATTTTATTACATCTGGTGTAATAAAGACTGGTGTAAAAGGCTCTCATATTGCCTTCCCATATGACAGTGAATCATCTGGCACAGCTCATGATGCGGGTGCCCCACACTTAAAGAGCAGTGACAAGGCCCATTAATTCTGGGCTGTTGGTCTCAATTAAAAGGAGAGAGAGAAAATCAATCATAAGAAATCATGGGTTTCTTCAGGGGGAAAAAATCCTCTTTCTAGTCAGTAAAATCACAAGTCTGAGAGCCTGAGATGGTAGCAAAGAAACATTTACATGGCACTCAGTCATTTTCATTTATTCATTTATATGTATTTTACATCATTGTTCGTTTTTGTACAATGTTTGCTTTCTTTTCCCAGGTGTAGCGCCCCTATAATTTCCAGTTCACCAGTTCACCCAGTCATTTTTTAGATTTTCATGATGACTTTAGGCCATTAATTTCCCTCGTGCTTACCTTCATCATCAATAAATGGGGGCAGTAAGTCTCAAAGCATTTCATTCCTTCCATAGTATTTCATTGAGGTAAAATTCAAAGATATTAGGACCAAAGATCAGAGTGAGAAAGGGATATGAAACCCTGATAGATATCTTTCTAAAGAAGATCACGGATGGTTGACAGACACCAGGGAAAAAATGTTCAATATCACTAGTTCTTAGGGAAATGAGTATCAAAAGCCAAACAAGATAGCATTTCACATCTGTTAGGCTGACTATTATCTAAAGGACAAGCGATAGCAAGTGCTGCAAACCGTGCAAAGGGGAGGGACCCTTGTGCACTCTTAGTCGAAATGCAAACTGGTACAGCCACTGCGGGAAACAGGATGGAGTTTCCTCCAAAAATTAAACATAAAACCACCATATAACCCAGCAATTCTTCTTCAGGATACATGTACAAAGGAAACAAAATCAGTACCCTGAAGAGGTATCTGCTTGTCATGTTCACTGCAGCACTATTTACAATGATCAAGGTATGGAAACAGCCTAAGTGCCTCTCACCAGATGGATGTATAAAGAAAAAGGATGTGTATATAATATGAATACATATTAGAATATTCTTCAGCATCATAAAAAAAGAAAACTCTGCCAATTGCAACAACATGGATGAACCCGAAGGGCATCGTGCTAAGTGAAATAAGCCAGGCAGAGAAAGACAAATAACTGCATGGCATTCCTTATATGTGGAATCCAAAATAAAAGTCAAATTCAGAGAACAGGATGGTGGCAGCCAGAGATTGAGGCTTAGGGGAGATAAGGAGAGGCTGGCAAAAATGGTTGTGTCGTTACAAGATGAATAAGATCTGAGGACCTAATGTATAGCATGGTGACTATAGCTGATAATATTGTATAACTGAATGCTGTATAACTGAAATTTGCTAAGTGAGCAGAACTTAAGTCTTCTCACAACAAAAAAGATAAATGTGTGAGATAGTGTACATGTTAATTTACCCATAAAGAAATCTTTTCACAATGTGTACATTATACACACACACACACACACACACACACATTATATATATACATTATATATATATTCATGGCACACACTTTAAATATATTTAATATTATATATTATATATTAATATATATTAAAGATATATATATATATATATATATATATATAACCATGGCACACACTTTAAATATATTAAAATTTATTTGTCAGTTATACCTCAACAAAACTGAAAAAGGACAAAGTCTCAGCAAAAATGAGTAAGATATTCCCTTATCTTTAAGTAATTTACAATCCAGAAGAAAATGTCAGGAAGTTTCAATGAGTGCAATCAATGTAAATGGTTAGGTGAGTGAAAACAGTTTCTTATTCCAAAATTAGATGGCAGTGTAGATGAGCAATGCTGTAGGAAGTGGGAATATCTGTTGTGAATGAAATATGAGAGACCAGTGCCTCTGCTGAGAAGGATAAGTAAGTGCTAAGACACATGGATGAACAAAATACAATCCCTGGGCTCAAGGTAAACACCTTGAGTAACCACCTTGAGCCCAGCAACTGGCCTGGCAGGGAAGGTGGCTTCTCATCTACCTACCTGACTATGGAAACAAAAAAGTGCTTGAACTATGAGTTACAGGGGAGGGTGAAAGTAATCTAGTCAGCCTTCAGCTGATGGGAAAGGTCCCATGGCACCCTTAGGCTGAATCTTGAGGGTGAACAGTTATAATGAGGACTGCGGGAGCAGCAGAGAACTCTGTAGTCACTCAGAAGAAACAACAGGAAGGAATAAAAGAAAAGGAGGGCAGGAGAGAGGAAAGTCATGGACACTGACTAATTCCTAAAAGATTCTGAAAGATGTCTTTTCTGACTAGGGAAAAGCCTCCATAACTCTGCTGTGCTTCCCTGAATTCATGGAGAAGCAGTGGACAGGTAAAGAAATGATGGACTTGAGGGGAAATTTTCATGTCTTCATCCTAATCTCTGATGTTTGCTTGTCTGTTCGCACATTTCTGGAAAGGGCCTGAAGTGGACAATGGTCAGTCAGACCACAGTAACTAAGATTTTCCCCTAAGGCCTGAGAGACACCAAAGAGCTTCAGGTGGCAGTTTCCCTGCTCTTGCTGTTTGCCTGCCTTGTGACTCTCTCTAGCCTGACCAGTATCTGCCTACCTTATACACTTATTCCTCTGGAATCTGTCCTGTTTAGAAATTTGGTTCCAGACTATCATTGTGCCCAAGATGCTGCTCAGTATTGCTACAGGGACCAAGACCATCAGCTCTGCTGGCTACATTGCCCAGGGAGTTTTCCACATCTTCTTGGGAGCCACAGAGTTCTTCCTCTTCCGTGGTCTGTGAGTAGTAGGTTGCCATCTGCCAGTCCCTCCACCACCACACCCTCATGAGCAGTGCAGTCTGCACACAGGTTGTGCTCACTTGCTGATTAACACGATTTTCTTTAATCATTGTACATGTCATTTCAATTAACTAACAAGATAAGAGAATGTATGTACCTATTTTAGAAAATGATACTGAATGATACTACATGTGATTAATACCCAGAACTATTATCTAGAGAGATAATAAGACGTGGATTTATCAAGAGTTTCTTTTCTCTACTTTTGCCAAGAAAACTCAACAGAAGGCAACAATTCTAAATCTGGAACTGATTTGCTAACTGGGAGGTAAATGCAAAGCTTTAAAAAGTATGAAAAAAGTCCTGTGTGACTAAAAATGACACATAGATTCCCTGCCAAATGCTGAGATCTCCTTTAAGTTCTATCCCAAGCTTATATATAGGTCTAACCATAGAAGAATGATTCTATTCCAGACCCAGAATCAATAAGATGAAGTTCTAATTTCATCGTCCAGAGTGTCAGCCAGGAACTCCCCTTCTACAACCCACACAACAAATAACCGAGTCAGTATCCCTCAGCTATCAGGCTCCTACAGATTTTCTGCAGGAAAATGAACCTGAGAGGGTCACACTTTCTCCTGATTCCCCCTCTTCTTTCCTCCAAGTCTCATATCCTAGCTCGCATGTACTTCCTTGTGTACATCCGGTGTTCCTTCTATACTTCATCTTCCCTTGATTCAGAATCACCCCTAGTTGTCTGTGGTGTCCCAGAGCTACTCAACAACCCCAGCTTTGAGTTGAACCTGGAAGTCAATCTTGATGATGCTTCATTGCATTAGCTCAGAATTACTTGGTCCCATGGATAATTAGTTTGTCCCTTAGATATATCTATATTTTCAGACTGATATTATTTCATATATAATCATTTCTTGCCTCCCAGAAATAGATACCATGTCAATTATCATTACCCTTTTCCATTCTCCTTTACTCCATAATCTCTTCCCATCCCTTTTTTTGAAAGGAAAGGAGAAAGGGAGATTTATGGGAGAACTGAGGAATCTAAGAAAGACATTTCTAGTGTTCAAATCTGGACTATGAATCCAAGAACACCTTTGTGAGTCCTAAACCACAGCTCCACATGAAGCCAGGAAAGGGGATGAAAACAGAGAGAAGAGGGTGAGCCTGGGGCAAGAGCTGGACTAAGGATCACACAGAAGCAAACAGTAGCTCCCAAAGTCAAGTCTAAATGCTCTTCTGTCTGGGCAGACATCTGCAAAATCCCCAGGACCACAGCCTATTAAGAGAACATTAAGGGGAGTTCAGAGTCACGCACAATCACAAACTTCCCCAGACTCCACTGTCATCATCACCACCATCGAATGCCCCGCGGACAGATCTCCAGCTTTTAGGACTCACACACTCTCCTGACCTCTCCCAGGTCATGTCAAATTCCGTAATGCTCATTCCAGTCTCTGTCTTCTCAACCTCTGCCCTCTAAATAGCATGATCCTGAACAGAACATGAAGCCCCCACACCTGGCCTGTTTTGAGTTCATTCCACTCCACTCAAACCTGACCCTTGTGGCTACTCAGAAATCCATTTAATCACCTTTTAAATTCCTGACAAATATTCTTTCCCCACTACCAAAGATAATATTTTCTCGTCAGTCATCTTCGATAAAGGTACAAACAATACGCAATGGAACAGGGACAGCTTGTTCAATAAATGGTGCTGGGAAAACTGGATGGTTACATGCTACCTCACACCATGCACAAAAACCAATTCAAAATGGATAAAAGATCTGGATATAAGACCTGAAACCATAAAATATATAGAAGAAAATGTAGGCAAAACACTACACAACATACATCTCAGTAACATCTTTAAAGACACATCCCCCGAAGCAAAGAAAGTGAAGAAAAGATAAACAGCTGGGATTATATCTGTACAGAAAAAGTGACATTAACCAAAACAAAGAGACACCCTACTGAATGGGAGAAAAATTTTGCACTCCATAAAACTGATAAGGGACTGATCACAAAGATCTGGAAAGAACTCACACTACTCAGCAAAGACAAAGCAAAGAATCCAGTCAAAGAAAAAAATGGGCAGAAGAACTTAAAAAACACTTCTCCAAAGCAGAAATGCAAATGGCCAACAGGTATATGAAAAAATGTTCAACATCCCTCATAAGTAGGGAAATGCAAATCAAAACCACAATGAGATACCACTTACACCAGAAGAATGGCACATATTAAAAAAACAGGAAGCAAAAAATGTTGGCAAGATGTGGAGAAAAAGGATCTCTCCTACACTGCAGATGGGAATGTAAATGGTCCAACCACTGTGGAAAGCTGTATGATGGTTCCTCAAACTACTAAAAATGGAGCTTCCATATGACCCAGCAATTCCACTCCTAGGAATCTACCCAAAGGACACAAAAACATCAATCCAAAAGGATACATACACCCCTGTTTACTGCAGCACTATTTACAATACTTAAGACATGAAAACAACCCAAATGCCCAAAAATAGATGACTAGATCAAGAAGATGTGGTATAAATACACAATTGAATACTATCCGTCAATCAAAAAACATAAACTAATGCCATTAGCAGCAACATGGATGGAGTTAGAAGGGATCGTACTCAGCAAAATAAGCCAGAAGAAAAAGAAAAATATCAAATGGTTTCACTTACAGGAGTAATTTAGGGCAACCAAATAAGACATCAGAAGGAGAAAATAACAAAACAACAACAACAACAAAACTAGCAGGCAACTATAAATAAGACATTCTTTGAGGGAGGGGGAGGATAAGGGATCAAAATGGGAGAAAAGAGCACAGGGGCTATGGTAATGGTTCATGAGTGAATGGGTGGTGGGTAACCTATGGGAAATACACAATAATGTAAAAAATAGAAAAAAAAATGCATGGTCTCCTCCCATGCCTTTACTAGTAATCCTTCATTCTCTCTCTCTCTCTCTCTCTCTCTCTCTCTCTCTCTCTCTCTCTCTCTCTCTCTCTCTCTCTCTCTCTCTTTGTGTGTGTGTGTGCGTGCGCGCGTGTGTGTGTGTTGTGCGTGTGACCCCTAAGACAGAACTGCTGACCTGACCATCAGTCAGCTGAGAACATCTGAATGAGCCCATCAACAATCAACAGAACAACCACTCAAATGAGCCCAACCCAAGCTGTCAACCCACAGAGTCATGAACTTAATAAATGTGGTTGTTTTAAGCAACTAAGTATTGAAAGTGGTTTATTACTCAATAAAAATTAAACAGTGTACCAACAAGTTAAGTACAGAATAGAACACAGTTATGTCCTGTTAGGGATCCAAGATTAAGAAGTGAGGGACAGAGTGTTTACCTAAATGAGTTGATGTTTATTTGATCAGGTTAAGAAAGAAAACCTGATCTCATCTATGGTCACAGGAAGTTACCAAGAAATAGGCGCTAAATATGAGGCATGCCAGGCAGAATTATTTAATTTTCTTCTGAGGCATGCAGTACCTTCCTCATAGGCAATCTGGCTCTGAAGTAAGGTTCAAATGGGGAGGTTGGCCTCATAGATTTTTGAATGTCTTATCCAAAGGAACCTGACTTGAAAGTTTTCCCTGTGAATGAGGTCTTAGTTTCCCAGAACTCAGAAGCCACTTGTGTCCTAAGTCACCACACTCTTGTCATGAGCATTTCTCCCCCCCCACCACACCCCAGGACTCTGTTCCCAGTAATAAAACTCTCAGATGGAGATGATGGTCTGCAATAGAGAAACCCCAGCTGTCCAGTCTGTGTGTTTATTTCTAGGAAACTGGAAACCAGTCAGGCAGGAGGAGGAGGTATTGGTTCCCTCACCTCTCAGCCTGCATCAGCTTTAATCGACTGTATCCCTTTCCTTTCTCCAAATCCAGTAGACACACAATTTATGAGTCAGTTCCAAAGCAGACAGATGTTATTTTGCCCACAGTGTGCAGTCTCATCTCAAACAATAAAACAGTACATTAGAACCTTGCAAATTCATTTCATTCTTCCACTGTACAATTATGATATGAAGATAATTCCCATGTGAGACCTTCCCACAACAAGTGCACAGTTGGGGAGAAGGACTGAGGACCCAGGACAGAGTTTATAATGGGAATTCATTCTTCCTTTAAAAGAAACTAGATTCTCAAGGCGTCAAAAGAGTATTTGAGACAATTTATGTAAAAGGCTCCCTCTAGTGGGAGCTTCTACTTCTACAGGTGCTACACAATGCAAGTTAAGAAGCTCCAGGACTTAAATTCTCCAAGTGAAATCATTGTTCCAGAAATAATCTAAACGAACATCTCCCTCTAGTGGGAATTTTGGTCTGATTCTGTCTTGTTTTAGAAAATGTTGAGCACTGAAAGAGAATACCAACAGAGCAAAGAACTCTGCTTAGATACAATTCACAGAAAGGCCTTTTTTAAAAATATATATTTTTATTGTTATTTATGTCTTTTACATTTTGTATTCCCCTTGGGTAGCCCACCACCAATTCACCCGTGATCCATCTCCATGGTCCCTTGTGTTCTTTTCTATTCCATTTTGTGCCCTTTCCCTTCCCTCCCCC
>PVIJ01024840.1:0-11612 GCA_004024925.1 Scalopus aquaticus
GTACATATACACAATGGAATACTATTCAGCATTCAAAAAAGACAAACACATGCAATTCGCAGCAACATGGATGGACCTAGAGGGGATCATGATCAGTGAAATAAGCCAGAAAGAAAGAGAAAAATATCGAATGGTTTCACTTATAACAGGAATATAGGGGAGCCAAATAAGAAAGCAACATTCAGCAGGGAAGGAGGGGCGGGGGAGGGCTCAAGAGGGGGGAGGAGGAGAGCACGGAGGACTACGGTGATGGCTCCACGGGTGAACAGGTAGTGGGTAACTTATGGGGAATACATAATAATGTAAAAGATACGAATAACAAAAATAAATATCTATTATATTAAAAAAAAAACTAAAAACATATGTGCCTCATGAGCACAGACACAAAACATCCTTAATAAAGTATTAGCTAATTGAATCTAGCACCATGCACAAATGTACACAAAATACATAAAGGTATATACCATACATAAACATAGTTCATGTAATATTTATAATCATGTATTTATATAGTTTATATAAATTTAAATGTTTACATATGGGTTTGTGTGTGTGTATACATGTGATCAAGTATGACTAATGGTAATGCAGGATTGTTTTAATATTTTAAAATAAATTTAATTCACCAAACTAACATGATAAATGAGAAAATTCATTATCATCATCTCAACAGATGGAGAAAGATGACAACAATTATTCATGGTAAAAACTCTCAGCAAACTAAGAATAGGAAGATGCTTCAGTTGATAAAGGGGATCTACAACAAAACTACAGCTTACATCTTTTTCTAAACATATTTTTTATTGAGTTATATTTTATTGGTTTACATTGTTGTTGCCAGAATCAAAGTGTAGGATTCACCCCCCCCCCACTTTCAGGTATTGTTGCCACAGTGTACCCACCATTAAAGAACCCACAGTCCATCACCATAGACCCTTGGGCTCCCTCCCTTCTATGTTCTCACCCCTCCCTTGTCCCCTCCTCTCTCCCTTTTGTTGCCCCTATTCCAGTCCAGTTCAAGGTTCTTTTTTTTTTTTTCAGTTGGGCTTTACCCGACACTGTTTTGTTTTTCTATATCCCACATATAAATAACACCATTCAGTGCTTTTTTTACAGCAAAAGACTGAATGTTCTCACCATATAATCAATAACAAGATAAAGATATCTAGTTTTTCATCATTCAATATTATATTTGATGGGCTAATAAATACAATAAAATGGAAGAGTGGAAGAAAAAAGCATATAGACTGGAAAATAAGAAATTAAACCTCTGTAAAGCAGTGTAACTATTTCCTGAGAGAGTTCTTATGAATCTACAAAATAAGCTACTGACAGCTAATAGATGACTTTTCAGTGATTCAGGATGTTAAGTCAATAAATGAAGTTCTGATTTATAAAAATCTGATTTATAAAATTCAGCAATTGAAATTAAAATTAACATTTACAACAGTATGCAAAGCATGAAATACATATGGAAACACTTCATTTTAATTAAGCAAGAGCAGTAATGTGATCTTTCTATTATAGTGTCATAATTATCAGAAAAGCCTTGGTTTCCTTTCAATAGTGACCCTTTCCTACACCAGACATCTTGTCAGGCTGCTTATTTCTCCTGGCTTGTTAATATTTGTCCCCCGTTTTTTTTTATATAAATAAATGTTATCTTTCATGATGATGTCTTTTTTTGAATAAACAAAGGAATAAACAAATAGAAACTACCACAACTTTTAAAATCCCTTATCTGTTGTATATAACAGTCTTTCGTCATGACATTCCTTATAATCCTAGGTCCTATATCTTTAAAATTAATGATGTCTCCTAAAAGCTAATATATATTTAATTAGCATTAAATATTAAAGAAATATTGCACATTTTAAAGTAATGAAGTAGAATGTCACCTACAAAACCAGACACTGGAAACAAAAGATTCCCAAGGTCACTGTTTTCCATGGTAAATTAACTGCAGGCATAAAATGTACAGGAGAGATACCTTAATCCATGACTACAAATGAGAATAATCAGGTTCTGACACCCAGACCACGTTAAGGTCTCAGATAGTAGAATGATAATTTGACAAAATAAGAATTTTTCCCTAATATAAGGTACATACAAATGCAAATTAATAAATTTTCCTAGCAAGCATAGACTCTAAACAAGGACAGTTAGTTGATAAGATACATCTTCCACATAAAGAATGTGACTTTCCACCATTATGTCTTCAGAAATTTATTCAACATATATTTAGTGGAAATCTAATATATATCAGTCACAAGAAATACAGAGTTCCTCCTCTCATAGCTACTTGGCAAGTCATTCCCTTGACTGGGTAGAGCTTAGATGGACACTAGCCCCACTGGCTCTTCTGACTACCCTTAGCAAGGTATCCTAGGTCCATCCTGCCTCATGTTCTCCAAATTGAGCATGAAATCACTGAATTTTCCTTTCCCTAGTTACATTCTTATTCCCATACTTTGACTTACAAATGACTGTATGCAGTTTATGCTTATTGGTATTTTGGTTGTTTTCTTTCTTGTTGGCCACATATTTGCTTTTACAGAAAATCACAGCTTTTGTATTTAGACTTGATTCATTTAACACTTCGTGGTCCGCTCACGTATTAGTACATGTTTTTGTCACCAGTATCAGGTGGCTGTTCACGTATTAATACGTGTTTATCTATTCTCTGATTTTTCATGCCACAGTGGATTTATTTGGAACTATTAGGAGCTATTTCTTTTATCATACTCAGTGTAGAAGCTTTACACGTTGTTTTGGTGAAAGTGTAAGGTGTTTTATGAGAGAAATTACAGTTTTTTTTTAATATCCAGTAGTTCAGGAGTTGTGTGTTTTTTATTGAATGCTTATACCATTCATGCGGTGGCAGAGAAAATGGTCAGCCCCAAGGGCTGTTAAATTTAAAGGGCACCAGCACACAAAGTGCTAAGATCCTCAGAAAACAATCTAAATTTCCAACTGCTCAGAAGATACTTCATTGGGTCCCCACATCCTGGCAAAAAGAACAAAATTCAATTTTCTACACTAAATCAATTAAGCATGTATTTGCATTCTTTTGGTCGTTATCTCTATCAACCTTGGTAAATACTAAATTATGTGTTCCTTTTTTTAAAATCAGGGATTCTCCTTTCATAGATTTAAATTACATGCCACCTGTTGTAGTTTGATTATAAAAGGATCTCTGTTTTCAGATGATAGCTGCATTTTGATTTCTTTCTCTGTGGACATTTGAGGTTGCTGTAGGAGGTTGAATACCACTAAATCTGAAAACAGTTTCCAAGTTAAAAGGCCTACAATATGCATGAAGAATCTTGAAATCATCTCTTCTTGAATAATATTACTTGGTTATAGCTGGAAACTTGCATGCACTACTTACCAAATTGTGTTCATATGGGCAGGCATTTATATTATGCAACCTAATCCACTGCTCTCACAGGTTTGATGGCTCAGCAGACAGAGGTAATACTCCTATAGTCACAGTCTGATTGCACCTCCCCTTGCTGCCTTCACAGCCGCACTTCTCACCAATTCATCATTTCCCTTTCAAAAGATCTTCGCAGCATTGTTCTGATATGATCTTGAAAATGTGGCTATCTTCTACAAATCAGGAGTTGATATATAAGTTGTCTTTTTGATAAAATATGACAGAACCAGTCTTAAAAAATATAGAAAAATTCCACTGAAAGGAATTGTGGCTGTTCTTCATAACTGAAAAATGTATGTCTCTTATTGAAATTTAGTTCTTTAGCTATGTATTAAGATAAAGGATCCTGGAAAGCAGGATAGTATTGAGCAGTTGTTTCCATCTATGATCACATATCATTGGGGTTTCTGAGGTTCTTCCTAGGAATTTAAGGAAGTAATTAATGGATTTCATTGGCCCTGGCTCCAGCCTCCATTCTCATTACTTCCAATTGAACCCCAGGGCAGCTTTGCCTGCAGTCACATATCTATCTGCAAATGTATGAAGCAAAACTTGAAGTGCCCTACAAATGTGATATGGTGTGTCATGTACTATGACAGGGGAACAATTTTAGGGGACATGAATTTGACTTAAAGGATGATGAAATTCTTCCTCACAGAAAGTCTTTTATTCACAAATCTAAATTATAAGTTAGAGTTATTAAGAATGAGGAGAAAAGGAGGGAGAAGACTACTCTGAGCATAAAGAACATGATGTACTAAAATAGTCAGAGACTGGAGAAAACATGTCCTATGCTGGGACCTGAAAAATATTTTATTAAAAAAGCATAAGACAAAAGTAAGACTGAAATAACATAATTACCACAAGGAAAACAAATTTTAAATAAAATTCTGTTGGTAAGCGCAGGAATGTGGTAAAATGTTATAGAACAGCAATATTTTTACATTTCTTAGTCTGATCTTATTCTAAATTGGATAATCTGTGTAAGGTCCCTTAGTCTTTGACTTTCACTTTAATCAGAAAAGGAAGCAAATATGACTGACCTAAGGACTTGAATTACTTGGAGACTTACATTACAAACAACTAAACAAAAAAATAAATAATTGGTATCTAGCAGTTGCACCTATCTATTAAGTTGAAATCCTTCACAATATTTTGCAGGTTAAAACTACAAAACCTACATTCTAAATGGGGAACATAATTAAAAATGGGTTAACACTTCAGTGTAGTTAAAAGACACTCCATGCTGTTTCACTAGGAAAATGAAACTGTTGACTTGGTAACACCAACAAGAAAATTTGCCAGTGTGTGGCTATATGCAAATTTGCCATCTGCCTTACAGAGATGGTGAACAATAGGTTGAACACACTGAGAAAACCATGCTCAGAAATGCGCATAAGGTGATCTTGTAAATGAGGAGCAGACATGCATCTGCAAGAGGATCAGTTTGGGATTTGGAATTTGGAAAAATTACAACTATATACTTGAGTTAATTGCTGATTCTTTGTCTTTTTTGATGCTATTCTTTGTGTGAGCTTGTTTGTCCCTTTTTTCATCTCAATGTTATGTGGTTGGGTAAGACTTGTATAATGTCTAGTTAATGCTTCATAAATCCCAGATAATCAGATAGTATTTTTTTCTTCATGAAATGTTTCATGCCCCTAAATGAATTCAGAGCTTGCAACGCAAGAGGAATTCAAGAAATATGGCTGAATTTACAAATGCATAATGTTCAAATACCTAAGAACATGTACAAGTAATAACTGAACTATTTCAAGTTTTAAATTATTTTAATTTTTAAAAAATGGAATTGCCAGACTTCTAATGAGTATTCCACAAAACTAAGGGTCAAATTGTAAAACACAACCTATCATAATGCATTTCTACTGTAATATTATTTACCCCACTTATATCAGTACTACAAGAAAAGAATTGAATGAATATATCATCTATTTAACACACTATGTTTAAATTCAGGATTATGATTTTAATTGTTGCACTAAAAATCTAATGGAATAAACGTTCATTGATCATGACTAGATTCATCTTTATGAAAATTTAAGCAGCTATCTACAAAGTATAATATTAAGAAAACCACATACAGATGAAATCACAAATCTGTCTGTCTTCCACAATACCTGGGATTTCTTTGTTATCATCATCCCCTGGGTTTAAGTTTTGCTCCCCAGCAGTTATTTGTGTGTGTGTGTGTGTGTGTGTGTGTGTGTGTGTGTGTGTGTGTGTGTGTATAACATCCATACACATACACACATACACACACACACACACACACACATATAAAAAACATAATGCAAAGGAAGCATAAGAAGCCATCTGTACACACTCCCTCTGATTGGAGTAACTGGCTGTGATTTTGAATAGTGAAGAATGCACTCTGGTGAGATTTTAAGTTCACCAGGAGATGAGTAATTAGTGACCAAGAGGTAACAAAGTAAGACAAGTCCCATAGATGAAGTCAAGGGAGGGCTTACTGTAACTCGTAACTCTTGTCTTCCCTCTACCCACCAGCAATAGGCAGTTTCTACCTCAAGGAAGACCTTCATTAAGTTTCTGTGTTTAAGTTGCAATGCAAATCTTTATATTCACTCACTCCTGTTGTGTTCCTAAAAACTCAAACCTCCTTCAATCAAATCCAAGTTGAGCCAAAAAATAGACATGTTAATAGGTATTAGAACAAACTAACATCACTAGTAAAAATTTAAGTTTTTTCTTACATTTTTAGAAAAGAAATTTTGTTAGACATGAGATGCTAATAATAATACATACATGCTATTCCAAGACATATCTCTTTTTCCCAACTCTATAATTTTAGGGGGAAAATTAAAACACTGATTTTGGAACACAGAAGATAATGATTTGGGGCCTCCCTGGTGGCGCAGGGGTAAAAGTCTCAGCACTATCAGTCTATCACCAGTCAAAGTGGCATGAGCTCAATCCTTTGCCAGAGAGCTAACCCACATGGCATAGCAGACCTCTCCTGTCTCGCCCACTGCTCCCCTCAGCAATGTGTTTCAGTAGATCCACCTGTTCTGCTCTCCACTCTGTCTCTGGTGAATCCTATCACCCCCTGCACCTCTGGCCTATACCCCAGTTCTTGTAGGCACAAATAAGTAAAAATAAATCTTTTTAAAAAGGAGATAATGATTTGATTTATGACATGTGACATTACCGCTCTATATGGCTATTAAATATGTATCTTCAGTTGTTTTTCTGGCAGTGGTGACAAACTTATGCAGTTATACAGACACTCTCAGCTGAACTCTCACTTAGTTAATAGCCTATATTTATAACACTGACCAAGTCATTTAGGATAAGAGGAGCAGTCTGTTATTAAGCACCCTGGAGACATAAAGTCAATAAAATGATTTGAGTTATTTACTAGTGTCTGTCAGAACTCAAAAAAGCGGTGGTTATTTGTCTATCCCTTTCAAATTGCAGTAAGTGAAACGAGTGATATCAATATCTACCAGAGATGGACAAGACTAAGATATGAAGGCTTCTAAACTTAAAAAGACTGAAATGATAGATTAATGATAAGCTACAATATAAAAGGTAAGGTTATGTTGTTTTTGAAGGCCCCTCTTTAACCCTTTATGACCTTCCACAGCTCCTATTCCTGCTTCTTTTTCTCTTTCAAATCCACAATACTTCTATATTCCTTCTAGCATCTAAAGATAAATATGTTAAAACTTTTGTTAGAATCCACAGGATTTTTTTGTTTAGTTTTTATTCAGTCTATTTTCTCTCTATTGTTCAGATTAGGTGATTTCTATTACTATATCTTCCAGTTTACTAATTGTTTCTTCTGTCCCTTTCCCAATCTGATGCTGAGCCTATCCACTGAGTCTTCTTTATTTCAGTTACTGCATTTTCCAGTTCTGAAATTTCCCTTTGGTTCTTCACTATAGCTTCCATTTCTTTGCTGACGTTTTCTGCTTTTTTTTTTCCAAGTGTGTTTGTAATTGCTGTTGGAGCATTCTTATCACAGTGACATTATCAGATTAATTCTAACATCTCTGTCACCTTAGAAGCATCTATTGGTTGTCTCTATTCATTAAGTTTGAGAGCTCCTTGGCTCTTAGTATGAGGTTTTTTTAATTAAAACTTGTGTATTTTCATATACCATGAAAGTCTAAATCTTATATAATTTTGTTTTAACTAGATTTCTATAACGCTACTTTATTTGGGTAGAGGGAGCACTGCCTTGCTTCCTCTACCAAATTCAGATTCCTCACTCAGCCTTCATTGATATCAAATAAGGGTAATTCTTCATTTCTGCTAGATAGTTTGGAATTTCTAACAATCTGTATCTTCTATACTGACAATGTGGTAGAAGGGATCTCAGCCCCACTGGTAAAGGATGAAAGACCTGACTCTTCACTAGACCTCTCTCATACCAACCCAATGGAGGAGGGGCTATTTACTCTCAGATGGGGGTGAAAGTCCAGACTCCCTACATGGTATCTATTTTATTTTTAAAAATCAATGTTGCATCACTGTTGCTTAAAAAAAGCTACTTTTTTTAAGGGATAATACTGATTGTTTGTTACTGAAATATGAATGAAAAAATCCATCCAAAGTGATATCCTAATTAAGTTCTAAGAATCCTATAAACCCACCATGCCATTTTTCTTCATAAAAATATTAATAACTATGGACAGGAGTTATATAGACATATATATGGTAGACAGGCACATGAAAAATGTACATCATCATCTAACAATATTATCAGGGAAATGCAAATCAAAACCACAGTGAGATAACACCATACTCCTATGAAAATGGCCCGTAGCAAAAGGATAAAGGAAAGGGGAAAGGAAAGGGCTGTTGATGGAAATGTAGACTGGTCCAGCACATATGGAAAATATTTAAAATATATCTGCCATATGGTCCAGCAATTCCATTTCTTGGTATTTATACAAAGAATGCAAAAATACTACTTTGAATGAATATGTGCACTGCTAGGTTCATTATAGCACTATTTAAAATAGCTATAGGGTATTAAATAACAGATAGGTCTATAAGGAAGATATGGTACATACACATAATGGAACACTACTAGCTATAGAAGAGATTAAATTTTGCCATTTGTGACAAAAAGGATATTGACAGTAGTCAAAACTCTCCAAAAAACAAAAGTCCATGACCAGATGGACTCACAAGCAAGTTCTACCAAACTTTCAAAGATAAGTTAACACCTACCCTGTTCAAACTCTTCCCAAAAATTGAGAGAAGGCCTGCTTCCTAACACATCATGTGAGGCCAATATAACTTTAATACTTAATCTAAACAGTGGCAATATAATAATCAAAGTATAGACCGGTCCACCTAATGAATACAGTCACAAAATTCCTCAATGAAATCTTAGCAAACTGTATCCAAACAATGCATTAAAATGATTATACATTATAACTAAGTGGGATTTATACCAGGTACAACAGAAAGGTTCAGCATCTAAAAATCAATCAACATAATTCACTACATGAAGGAAAGAAAGAAAAAAAGAAAGAGAGAGAGAGAGAGAGAGAGAGAAAGAGCGAGAAAGAGAGAGAGAGAGAGAGAGAGAGAGAGAAAGAAAGAAAGAAAGAAAGAAAGAAAGAAAGAAAGAAAGAAAGAAAGAAAGAGGTTGTATCAATAGATACAATTTGATAAGATTTAACATCCATTTATGATGAAAACCCTCAAAAAACTGAGAATAAATGGAATATGTTTTAACATAATAAAAGCTGTTTATGACAAATCCACAGCTGACATCACTCGCAACAGAGAAAACCTGAAAATTTTCCATTGAGATCTGGTACAAGATAAGACTATCCACTTACACCACTACTATTCAACCAAGTATTAGAATTCCTAGCTAGAGCAATTACGCAAGCGAAAGGTATAAAATGAATCCAAATTGGATAAAAAGAAGTAAAGCTATCATTATTTGCAGACAGCCTGATAATATATAGAGAATACCCTAAAGACTCCATGGAAAAAATAACTAAAGCAGTAAGTTTAGCAAAGTGGCAGGTTACAAAACGAAAACACAAAAATCAGGTGCCTTCTTACATGTAAACAATGAACCAAAAGAAAAATTTAAGAAAATGATCCTATCTACAATCACACTGAAAAGAAATTAAGTACTTAAAAATAAACTTAAAAAGAAGATAAAAGACCTTTACAAAGAAAATTATAAGACATTACTATAAAAAATTGAAATCACAAAACGGGTGAGAGAATAGCACAGGGACTATGGTTATGGTTCACCAGTGAATTGGTGGTAGGAATTTTATGGCGAATACACAATAATGTGAAAGATATAAATAAAAAATACATATTAAAAAAAATTGAAGTCACAAAGAAATGTGAAGATATCCCCTGTTCATGGAATGGAAGAATCAACATTGTCAAAATGGTCATCTTACCCAAAGTGGAATCAATGCAACCCAAATAAAAATTTTGATGTCATTCTTCAAAGAAATGGAGCAAACATTACTGAAATTGATGTGGAAACACAAATACCCCTAAGAGCAAAAGCTATTCTGACAAAAAAAAAGAGGAAAATGGCAGTATCACACTTCCAGACTTCAAATTATACTGTTAGAATAATAATTAAAACAGCATGGTGCTGAAACAAAAACAGAATCATAGACTAGTGGAATAGAACTGAGAGTCCAGAAAAAAAAATCAACACAAATATGGCCAGTAATTCTACAACAAAGGAGTCAAGAAAATTCACTGGAAAAGGGAAAGCCTCTTCAATTAATGGTATTGGAAAACTGGACAGATGTATTCATAAGAATGAAACTAGACCAATATCTCATAATATACACAAAAGTCAACTCTAAAAGATAAAAAACTTGGCCGTAATACCAGTATTCATAAAACACATAGAAGAAAACATAAGCAAAACACTTCAGTATATGTTTCAGTGATGTATTTGTAGAATTTTTTTAATCCATCCCTGCTTTTCCTTATCATTTTGCTACATATTTATATCTGTAATAAATTTATTTATTTTAGTATATTTTGAACTTTTTTAGTGGTTATTTTATTTATTTATTTATTTAAATATATATTTTTATTGTTATTTGTATCTGTTACATTTTGTATTCCCCTCGGGTAACCCACCACCAATTCACCCGTGATCCATCTCCATAGTCCCTTGTGTTCTTTTCTTCTCCATTTTGTGCCTTTATCCTCCCCCTCCCCCCACTCCCCAAGTGTCTCTCTCCTATTTGGTTTCCCTACAATCTGTTTATAAGTGAAACCATTCAGTATTTTTCTATTTCTTTCTGGCTTGTTTTGCTGAGTACGATCCCCTCTAATTCCATCCATGTCGCTGCAAATTGCATGTGTTTATCTTCTTTCCATGCTGAATAGTATTTCATTGTGTATATGTACCATATCTTCTTCATCCAATCATCTATTTTTGGACATCTGGGTTGCTTCCATACCTTTGCTATTGTGAACAGTGCCGCAATGAACATACGGGTGCATGTATCCTTTTGGATTAGAGTTTTTTGTGTCCTTTGGGTAGATTCCCAAAAGTGGTAGTGCTGGGTCGTATGGAAGTTCCATGTTTATCAGTCTGAGGAATCGCCATACAGCCTTCCATAGTGGTTGGACCAGTTCACATTCCCACCAGCAGTGTAGAAGAGTTCCTTTTTCTCCACATCCTTTCCAGCATTTGTTGTTGCCTATATTTTTAATGTGTGCCATCCTCACAGGCGTGAGGTGGTATCTCATTGTGGTTTTGATTTGCATTTCCTTGATTATAAGTGATGTTGAACATTTTTTCATGTATCTGTTGACCATTTGCTTTTCTTCTTTGGAGAAGTGCCTTTTGAGCTCTTCTGCCCATTTTTTGACTGGACTATTGGCTTTTTTTTTGTTGAGTTGTGTGAGTTCCTTGTAAATTTTTGTTATCAGTCCTTTATCAGATGTATTGTGTGCAAAGATCTTTTCCCAGTTGGTAGGGTGTCTGTTAGTTTTGGTTAATGTCTCTTTTGCTGTACAGAAGCTTTTTATTTTAATGTAATCCCACCTGTTTATCTTGTCCTTCACTTCCTTCATTTTGGGGGATGTGACTTTATTTTTTTTTATATATAATATATATTTTTATTGTTATTTATGTCTTTTACATTTTGCATTCCCCTTGGGTAGC
>PVIJ01024841.1:0-11606 GCA_004024925.1 Scalopus aquaticus
GTTATAAAGGTAAAACTTCATTTCTCCTCCTCAATATATTTGATAATTTTGCCATATGTTTTACTTTTACATCTAACTATGAATCCCATACTATATAAACTATTATTTATTTGTCAATTACTTTTAAAAGTTACTTAAATGAAGATTATATATATTCATAGATACAAATATGCCAATGCCATTTCTATTTTCAGTGCTGTTGTTTTCTCTCTAGAATGATTTTACCTCTGCTTGAGAGATATCTTGAATTATTGCTTACAGAGTGAGACTGCTGAAGATGAATCTTTCAGCTTTTGTCCTCTTTTTGGAAAGATATTTTTCCAAATAGTTATAAATTAACAGGTTTCCCTCCTCAGTACTTAAAACATATTGTCCCACTATGCTCCCTGTTTGCTTTTCACTTGACTAGTGTGTTTTTGTACTGATCTTCATTTTTTCTTTTACTTTAGCTTCTTATTATCACTATTTTTTTTAAAGATTTTTATTTATTTTATGCATACAAGCTGGGGTGCAGGCCAAAGGTGTGGGGCGGTGAGAGGATTCACCAGAGACAGAGTGGGGAGCAGAACAGGCAGATCAATGGAAATACACTGCTGAGGGGGACAGCGGGTGAGGCAGGAAAGGTCTGACGTGCCACATATGAATCTCCCAGGAGGGGCATGGAACTCGCTTTGCCGCTGCCCACAGCTCCATAGTGCTGTGCTTTAACCTGCTGTGCCACCTGGGGGGCCCTATTCTCACTATTTTTAAGAGCTTTGCATTTGTGGATTTATTATGTGGAGGATGAGCATGTTTCCTTCAACTCTGCCACTTGGCACAAGGATTATTCTGAGCAATTGATAACACTGATCAACAATTTTTTACAAAGTTCATGTTATTGAAATAAAATTAGTCATTCCCTATCAATTTGTATGTGCTCAACATGAATATGATAGTCAAATTCTAATTTTGGCTCTATTTTTTTTGTAATATGCAATAAATTGATGTTTACATCACAAAATGCATGCCAGTAGTAATATGCCTACTGTTAATACCTGTAAATAATCAAGTCATAGACTACTTCTTAGCTTTCTTTGCTTGTACAGCTGTTCAGGAATAGAATAGATGGAAGACAGTTTCCATTGTGCAAAAGCACAGCCTTAAGACTCTGTTTTGAAGAGTCCAGAAATAGTCTCCATTCTTGTGGGTCATGAGTGATTTCTAAGGCCTTCTTGAGGCCTTCAATATTGGAACAGAATACCAGAGTACTTTCATTTCTGAAGAAAGGCTCTAACTGATGGTGGGGCTTTTGATATAAAGTAATTGTGACATCTTCTTCTAGAAGATTCCATCATTGGAGTCTTGATCCTAGCAATTCTGCCTTGTTCTTGAATAAGTCCAAATCACGAACCAGGTGATTGAGTTCTTCCTGTGTGAGTCTGTGTGGGGTTAATGATGCACCACAGTGAAAATCTGGATCACTGCATGCTGATGGAACAGGAGAAGAACAGGTCAGCTCACCCTTGTCCTCATCAGATGAATTAAGAGAATATTCTGCTGGAGGTTCTGGAATAAGAAGTCCCTCACAATGTGGACCTGGTCTCAATGCAGACGGAATGTTTGTGTAGACTATTCTCGACTTCTTTTGCTTTGTTATTTCACTGGAAAGAGGAGGAACCAAGCAGAAGTAACAGTCTTTTATGTGGTTGCTTGGCTCTCTCCACATCATGGGGACTGCAAACGGCATTGATGGTCTTTCGCCATTTAACCACTGTGAAAGTTCTGTTGTACATGTAGCACAGCATATATGCGGGACCTAAGGCTTGTCTTGGTCACCAACCTTGCATCCGAAGTAAAGATGATAAGCCTTCTTCCCTTAAGAAGTGATACATTTTTTCTGGTTGGCAATTGTCACTTCCCCACAAATAGAGCAGAAATTGTCCATGCTATTAATGCACTTCCAAGGCATGACTGCTCTGTATTGTGCCTAAATGGCTAAAATAATAACAGTCCTATGGAACAGTAGCTTAAACTCTCTCTCACAAAGTCTGAAATATTTTCAATGCTCAACCTTTCCGACAGGGCTTTATCTAGTGCAGCGTTGACGTCAGCTTACTTCAGCAGCTGCCTGGCAGTAGTATTGCATTGCATCAGAAAATTATGTAATCAACTCTGGATGATGTGTGCATGATGGTATTATGCAATGTAATTCAATATTACATCATTCTAGGCTTATTTAGGATGTTGCAGTCCTACTGGAAAAGTTTACACAGTGAAACATATAAAATGAATTATATGAAATATGTCAAAATGAGAGTTAATAAAATTCAGGGTTATATTCATGTTCAGCAAACCAAGATACAACAGATTAGGGCCTTTTTAAGTCAGTAATGATCTCACTGTTGACCAGTGTAATTAGTAGATTTATGAGGAAAACTTTCCAATGCTTCCCTTATCAACAAAAAACAGAAACTTCTGAGAAGTGAAGACCAGTATAAATTCCTTCTCCCAGAAGGATTGTATAGCAATGAAAAAATGGCAAATTGGCACAAAGAACGATCTGACTGTAAACAAACATTACTAAAATAACCCTTATCTCCTATTAGCTTCTTCTCTATATCTATTAATATATTCACACTTTGCTGGTCCTTTGTCTTGTCACTTCTCTACAAAATCATTGTTTATTAAGATGCTATATCAACCAAAGCAATAACTACCCTTTTCAGTTACTCACCACCATATATTTCTCCCATATGTATGCATATTTCATTTGGTATTAAACTTTTCTCTCACTCTCTCTCTCTTTCTCTCTCTCTCTGTCTCCATATTAATTACCAGGACAAGGACTTGAGAACCTTGGGAGGATAAAGAAGGACTTTGTTTTTATGTATTTGTTTGTTTGTTATCTATCCTAAGTAACCTTCATTGACTTTGGGAAAATTTATAAATCATTTCTTTGAAATTGTTCTTTTCTGCACCCCTGCCCCACCAGCCCCAGGGACCATTTTAGATATATATTTGACTATACCATGTTGTCTCATAGCTCACTGATGCTCTGTTCATTTAAAAAAAAATATTTTGTGTCTGTGCATATTGCATTGTGATTAAGATTTATTAGCACGTCTCCCAGATCTCTAATGTTTTCTTCTGCAACACCTAACATGCCAGTAAGCCTATTAATGTAGTTTTCAACTTACACACTGTAGTTTTTTTATCTCTATTTCTTTCTGATTCTACGTAACAGCTTGCATATGTTGAATACAGTTTTAATAATATTTCATATCTTTCACTGCTAATTCTAACATTTAAATTAGTTTAGGTCAGTTTCAATTTTTCCAGCCTTCTTTCTGAGTCAAGTAATATTTGACAGAATGACAGACACTGGGTAATGAACAGTTTAGAAGGAAATCACCCTAAATTTTCTTAAGATTATTCTGAGCCAACCTTAAGCAATGTGAAATATGTTTGATACTTTCAAGCTTACTGACTTTTCAATTGGTATAAAAAGCAAAATTCAGTCTAGGGCTAATTATCTCCCAATAATGAAGGCACCTTTTATAGTACCTTATAGACCATGATTTTTTTTTTTTTTTCTAATATGAGGATAGGCATTGTTCCTTGTCCCATGTAACCGCTGGTAACTGTTACTCCTAATTCTTTCAGGTGATTAGTTTCCAACTCTGGTAGCACATATACTCTACCACAAGTAGAAGCCCATTTTTCAGGGAGCTAGTGTCTAACTCTGCCTCTAGTTCAGCATATAGGTTAAATATCTATCAGGTACTGGATATGATACTGGGTAAAAGGGGAGAATGGGGCTTCAAAATTTGGCCAAAAGCAGTGGCCAAATTGCTTACCAGACACTATCTTGGTCCTGCACCCGCATGCACAACTGCAAGACTACTCAGGCTTAGGGAACAATAACAATGAGATTTATTTAACAAACAGGCAAAAACAAAGAATTACTGAAGTCAACGTATTTTGTTTACCTTACTTAAAGCAATGTCTGGTCCTTTGAATCCCAGAAAAGTAACAAAGGTGATGTCTTCCCACCACTGCTGACGTGGCGCGCCTCTTCCAAATAATAGGCCATGTTTCCAAAATAGCGTCTTCCTTCTTCTGCAGACGCGCAACAATGAGACTCTAGGCCAGATTCCAACTCATGAGGATGACACATCACAACCGGAGATACTCCTGGAGCTGCCATGGTGCCCCAGCACAGCACCAGGCCAACCACAGTGTAAACAGCAACTACAGAGGCCAGGCGGCCCAACAGACTGCACTCATGCATTTTAGGAAGGTGCCCTCTTCGGGCCTCTGCCTTCTTCCTTTGGCTGCAGTAAAAACAAAACTGGGAGCAGTTTCCGTCACTCGGCTACTTGCAAAGCCTCCAAAGTTGCTGGCCCCAAAGTCACTGAAGATTCCAAAAATTCTCAATTCAAAATTCTACTTCCTGGCAGCTGCTTCTTTCTCTACATCATGGCAACTGATTCGTCTATTCCTACATCATGGTGACTTACTCTCCTTCTCCTTCAGTCCTTTTTATTTCTCATCAGAGTCTCCACACCAAGCTGCAAAACTTAGCATTTTTCCCGTTAATCACTCTCATCTGCAACTTCCTCCAGGGGGCACCACCTTTACAGGACTTTGAATGCAGCCCATTTACAGATAAACAGAGTATGTCTCCAAATACATTGAGATCCCCTAACAAAAGAACTCAGTCCAACAAAAAATTTATTATCTGACTTTGACTAGCCTCATCCATACCTGTGAATCACAGGAGCATTTGGAATTCCCTTAATTATGAGAAAATGAGAGAAATTATTTTCTAATGCCTAAAAAATGAGTATTTTTCTTTATCTTATTGCACAATCCTTTACTATACAATTTAGTAAAAAAAAAATAAGAATCTACGATTATGGGGGATTTAAGTATATTGTACAAAAAGTCAGCTACTTTGAGTTTAGTAATGCATGTGAGACCAAGTTCTCAGCAGTTAGCTATCATAAGTAAAACAAGAGAGACAGGAACTAGGTTTAGGAAAGCCAGGTTTATTCAGAAAACTGGATTTCTGAGAAATGGGAGGCTCATGACCTTGAAAAACCATCTCTCCACTTGGGTTTTAGTGTAGTTTTTTATAAAAAGCATCAAGAAAACTTTGGTATCTTCTACTTTGAGTCTTCCTGAAACACACTGGAAACACAAATAGTCTGGTTCTTTGATTCATTTGTCAAAGAAATTGGCAGGGAAGTTGGGGATTTACTAGAGGCCATTTAGTGAAGTTGGTATGTAAATGGCTTAAGGGAACTATGGAGGTTATGGTAATAGCTAACTGGGGGGAGGGCGGTAACCTTCCTGGCTATACATTTTTATTTGCTTATGTATATATAGCTTTCAGAAACAGTGTTATTTAACTTTCAGTTAAAAATGTTTACAAGTAGTATTTCTTCTGACCATCCTAAATTGACTTGATGTTCAACTAGAAAATTTTTCCAACAACAATTATCTACCAAATAACACTCATTATGCTCTTCTTTTGTGTTTTATTTATCTGATCACTCATTTGCCTTAACAGAATTTTTTGTTTGACTACTATTTCTCAGGCACTGTTCTATTGCCTTCATTTTTAGCAATGAATAAGATAACTTGGACTCGATTTCTGTTAGATTAATCCTTTCATAAAAATATTGTTGAATGAGTGGGAGGCATAGTATACAAATTGCTGAATTTGTTTTATGCCTTTATACTAGATTATAATCCTTGAAATCAAGGAGTCTTGATTTCTTGTTGGTGATATGTTTTTGTACAATTTAGCCATGCACAAAGTAGAGTAGTTGTTGAATTAAATTTAATTGCTCAATTCCCTGGCAATACATTTTTCTTAACAGAGTTCAATACACATACATACATACATGCACACACACAGTATTCATGTGGAAAAATATACTCATGATAAGAAGTGATTTTCTGTAATGCACATGAGAGATTACGTGTTTACTAAAACATTATAATCTGTCAGTTAAACATAAGCAGGAGAACATTTGAAAACCTAATTATTTTATGAAAGAGAGCCCTTTAAAGGAAATGTGGAAAGGCAGTTTAAGTAACTGCCAGTGCTGAAAAACTACTTAGATATTGAAATTTCATACCTTTAATTCACACACCTTTAATAACACAAGACTCAGTTTCAATGCATCAGAAATGGTTTCAGCTAAACATTTATTATTTACAAAATTAAGCAATAGCTAAGTTAAAAGTCTATATTAGGATCTTCAAAACCTCTAAGAATCATATTTTAAAATATGGTTTAGTTTGAGTGTTTTTTCAGATGTTCTACCACTTTTATAGCTGATTTCATTAGTAATTTCCTTCTTCTAATGACTGTATAATTAAACCATAATGGGAAATGTAGGCTTATGTATATTCATAGAGAATTTGGTACAGCAAACAAACTATAATTAACTACAAACTCAAAATACATTTTTATTTATATAAATGTTTCTGCCATACAACTTATTTTTGTTTTAAAAAAAAACAAGATAATTAATACTAACTTCTCAGTTTAATGAGCCGCATAACAAAAATCCATTTTTTGTTCTGCTCTACAGTCACTTATACTGTATAATATTTTGGTTAATATAATTAAGTTAATATAATTGTAACCCATTATTATCATATTTGTTAGAATAACACAAAAGAAAATTATCACATTGGTACATATTGGGGAAATACATTTTACTTCTGTTCTTAAGTGAACAAAAGTACAATGCTCACATATAAATGTATGTAAGTTTTATATGTGGTATAATAGGATTTAGATTATCATATTCAAAACATTTCCTATCACCTATGAGTTACTAATCACCATGACTTATAGTTAATATAAATTTCTTTTCTAGAAGAGTATTAATTTCACTGTCCATGATAGGCACATTTGAAATTCAAATTATATCATAAAATAAACAATTGGGTCACAGATTCAATCTGTCTGTTTGTGCTTATTTGCAACTAGTTTATTATTTAAGGAAAAACAAGTACATGTGATATCATTTCCTTATTTTTTAGAAATAGAAAATACACATTTTTCAAGATTATATGTCTGTCTTGTCAATTCGTATACTAAGATCTATAAATCATATGCTTCTATATCAAGTATGAATGTCTTGGAAATTACATGATACTAGGAATTAGAAATTATGTACTCTACTCTGTTTTTGTTTATCACTTACTATCACAATTAGTGCAAATCTGGAATAGATGAAGTTAATCTGTAGAGAGTAAAACATGCACATACACAACTATATGTATATGTGTGTGTGTGTATATATATATACCCATACTGTATAAGATGGTTTAAACATTACACAACTTCAAATATCTAAAATGTATGCCAAATCCAGTGGTTTGTCTAAGCAGAAAATATGTTTAAATACCTTGATCTATAATTAAGACATGGAAACATCCCAGATGCCAACTGACTGGTGACTGGATAAAGAAGTTGTGGTTTGTATACCCAATGGACTCAACTATTAAAAAAAGATGAATTCTTGTCTTTTGTGACAACATGGGTAGAACTTGAGGTGTCTGTATTAAGTGAAATGAGTCAGAAAGTGAAAGACAATGACTAAAATAAACTAAAAAGCAAAACAAAAGTAACTCATAGACTCTGTGAAAAATGTTTACCTGAGGGGATAGGGAAGGGTACACAGCTGGGATGGCGGTGAGGGAAGTGAGGCTTTTACATGTATAGAGGTGAAGATGTACCCCTAAAATATATATAGTGTTTATTGAAAATCATTGGTAATTCAATAACAATTTGTTTAAAATAACTAAATATCTATGATCTTCATATTTTTATCTGATTCATTTAATTCAGTATTTCTGGCAAAATTCCGTTCTCATTAGAAGGAAATGTGAAGCTCTATGGGACAAAAGTCACACAAAAGCAGAACTCTCTTCTACATGTTTCCAAATTTATCCTATTCATCCATCCATTTATTCATTCACTTACAAAATATATATTTCATAATATTTATGTCCCAAGATTTTTCCAACTTTCAACTAAATAATATATCTTTATTTTTTTTCTTTTTTTTAAGGTATTTTTACTTATGCATACAAGCTGGGGTAAGGCCAGAGGCGTGGGGGCAGTGAGAGGGTTCACTAGAGATAGAGTGGGGAGCAGAACAGGTCGACTGACAGAAATACACTGCTGAGGGGAGCAGTGGGCGAGGCAGGAGGTGTCTGCCGCACCATGTGGGAATCTCCCAGGCGGGGCATCAAACTTGCGTGGCTGCTGCCGCTGCTGCTGCCAACAGTTCCACAGCACAGCACTTAACTGCTGCGCCACCAGGGAGGCCCCTAAATAATATATCTTTGGATTTCCATTAGAGTAAGGTGATTGTTTCTGCTTGAAACAAGTACATTATTTCTATTACAGAGTCCCAAATAAAAGCTGAGCAGACTATCTAAATTCCTATGTTAAAGAAACAGTATTATTTGGATGTAATTTGATTTCCCAAGTTGCTCAGAATGTTTAAGGATTAAGCCCCAGACATAAGAATGTTTCACTCACATCACCCTTTAAAGTCACAGCTGGTGGGAAAAGGGCTGGTAATGAATGGCTCTGCTAATTAGACTTTAACTGTGTCAGTTGGGGGAAGAAGCTTAGCATAATAAATCTACAGATATAATTGGCCCAAAGGAGGATAGGCAATCTTTAGAAATATTAAGTAAAATTGATTGAATTAAATTTAAAAAAGGAAACTTTTCCTTAGGGCAATCAATGGATAAGAACAATAATGTCTTCACTGATTGAGGAGGAGTGGGTATTTAGATTCATAAAATGCACATCCTAAAACACTGAATCTAACACTTTGAATTGTATTGATCCATGAGTATGTTTTTATCCACAAGGAATACAGAATGGGCTAGAATGAGAATCCATCCCATAATAATTTTAGTGATAAATGAAATTACTTTGAGGTGGGAGACTAAATGTGCAGTTAGGTAGATAGATGAGCAAGAGAGAGAGATTTACAGGAGGGGTGATTTTAGGTGTTTTCATAAGATGAGTAGTATGTTTCCAGTAGGTTAAAACATATTGAAGTTCATTATTATCAAAGAGATGAATGAAAAACAATGTGTTTCAAAGATTTAGGAAACTTTAATACAAGAGTTGATCTATAGTTTTATGTAGTCAGGAGTAGGCTAAATAAATGAAAAAGTTGGAATCTTTAAAAAATGACTTTGAAATAAAATAATGCATTTTGACATTATTATGTAGGAATTTTTGTCAAGTGTATTCAGCTATAATTTAAGTAGGACATTCACCCTATTAAAGAGAGCAGTTTAATGAATTTTGACAATTGTGAAGATTTATTCAACTGACATCCTGATATAGAAGATTTTTGTCATCCTAAAATATTGCCTAACATACCTTTGTAGTCAATCTCCTGCCTTTAACCCCAATATTTGACAACAATCTTTATAGTTTTATCTTTTAGAGAACATCATTTAAATTAGAATGGTATAGTTGAAACCCATTTCTGCCTGGCTTTTCACCATTTACTTATACTTTTTCTCCCTCTTTACACTTTAAATACTAATCCATATTATATAGGGGAAAATATTTAGAAAAAAATCAACTTGCCATAGTCATCTGATAAAATAATAATAAATAATAGTATAATTTCAGAGAGTTAATGCTGTGAAGAAAAATAATGTAGAGGTTGGAAGGACTTTTTGTAGGGTATCAAGTGGGAGAGGTAACAAGGTGGAGAATGATTACATTATATTGATCCATGTGTGACATAGAAGGTACCTGGTTTTGGACTGTAAGGAAACCAAATAGGAGAAAGTCACTCAGCGGGTGTGTGTGTGTGGGAGGGGGGGGTGTAGGGGGAGGAGAGGATAAAGGCACAAAATGAAATAGAAAAGAACACAAGGGACCATGGAGATGGATCACGGGTGAATTGGTGGTGGGCTACCCAAGGGGGATACAAAATGTAAAAGACATAAATGACAATAAACATATATATTAAAAAAAAAGAAGGTACCTGGTTTTATTCTAAATATAGTGAGAGTGACTGGAGCGTGTTAAGTTGGGTATACTATTTTTAATTTATATTTTAGAGATCACCAGGACAGTTATGTGGTTAATAGAATGGAGAGAGTTTAAAAAAAAAAAAAAAGGAACAAGCAAATTAGGAGGTGTTGTTACAAACCAGCTCTGCTCCAGATCCCCTCTTAAGTTTTCTTCTACCTTTAGGGTATATGATTACGTATAGCTCAGACATGCATTTAAGGAAGACAAAAGGCTTTCCGGAATTAGGGAAAAGCACTCAAATTGGAGGTTGTTTCTGAAACAAGGGAATGACATGACACTTTTATCTGTTTTCGTTTTTATAATACAATATCTCTCTTTGATAGATTATTATTTCAAAATAGAATAGAACATTATGACATAATTATGTTGACATATCTGACAGATAGAATTCACTGAGAAATAAAGCACTCTTCTGATCATAGTACAGTGGTTAATAAAGTGATATCTGAAGCCAGGCATATATGAGTACAAGTTATGGATCCACAATTATTAACTTGATGACCTTGGTTAAGTTAATTAATACTTCTGAGATTTAGTGTTTCATATTTAAATGAGGAAAATACCATAATTCCACCATAGAGAGAATGTGAGATTTAATTTCCCCATTCTGTCTAAATATCAACTGTCAAGATTAAGGAACCAGATACAATGCATAACAATTAAACATAAGAATCATAAAGCATAGAATATGGGTGCTGTTTATAGTAGATACAAACAGCAACAGTAACATATTTAAAGGGTATAACAGTTTCCATTAATAAAAATTACATTAGTTACCATAATTTGAGGTTATACAAATAAAGTTATATGATTTTGATGTATTTTTATTAAAATATTCTAATAGTATTAAAATGTTGGCAGAATTATAAATACATAGATTTTTTTCAATATACATTTTGTAGGAAACATACATAGCCATTCAAAGACTACTGTTACGTAAAATACTAAACATACATACAATGGGACATTATATATTCACACAAAATAATGAACACTGTATCTCTATTAACTAACAATGTAATGATTTACAGGAAATATTGCAGATAGACAAGTAGGTAGGCAGATAGATGGATAGATGATAGATAGATTCATAGACAGATGATAGAGAGATGAAGTAAGTTTGTGTTATCTTTTGTGTAAGGAATATGTGTATTTTTTGTGTGTGTGTGTGAGAGAGAAACACAAAAGATAAAGCAGAAATGCAAAAGAGTCATTGTTATCGAACAGGAGACAAAAGGTACAAGAGATGGAGACAAATATAATTTTCTAATACAATTTTGATATTTAAGTCTTGTAAATTTCATACTTTTTCAAAAATTAAATGAAATATAAAAGGACAAGAAAGTATTGAAACTAATATTAATTTAAAATAAACACATGGGTGAGCACAGCAAATAGTGGTGGAATGAAGAACCCAAGATAACAAATGTGGCAAAGCTGATGCACAACAGAGCCAAATTCCCCAAGGGAAAACTGATTATCAACAGAAACAATCAAAGCATCATTCTCACTCAATAAT
>PVIJ01024842.1:0-11604 GCA_004024925.1 Scalopus aquaticus
TACATATACACAATGGAGTACTATTCAGCATGGAAAGAAGATAAACACATGCAATTTGCAGCAACATGGATGGAATTAGAGGGGATTATACTCAGTGAAATAAGCCAGAAAGAAAGAGAAAAATATCGAATGGTTTCACTTATAACAGGACTATAGGGAGGCCGGGTGGGAGAGAGACAATCAGTGGGGAGGGAGGGGGGGGAGGAGGGAGTCGGAGGGAGGGAAGGGAAAGGGCACAAAATGGAATAGAAAAGAACACAAGGGACCATGGAGATGGATCACGGGTGAATTGGTGGTGGCTACCCAAGGGGAATGCAAAATGTAAAAGACATAAATAACAATAAAAATATATATTACAATAAAAAAATAAAGGATATAAATATTTAGCCAACAACAACAACAAAAAATCCCTAGTTTTGGAAAAGTGCCAGGAAACAGGGATGCGGAGTCTACGGTGCTCAGAGGGGACTCGGCTCTCTGCTGTGTGAGAGAGGAGCAGCAGCCCTGGGCATACTGGGGGGGTCTGTGCCCCCAGCAGTTTCCCTGAAAGACCCAGGACCTCATGTCAGGAAGGGGCCTCAGGCACAGACACTCTGAAAACTTGAGCAGAGTTAAGACTAAGGTGCGGGGTGGTCAGACCTCCCGCTGGAAGGTGGGGAGCTCATGAAAAGAGAGTAACAAAAACTGGATTCACCTGACATCTAACCGAGTCCTTCAGGATCAGAGACTCATTAAGGAAACTTCCCTTTTGTCAAGGCCAGTGCCCACAGGGAAATCATGAGCTCAGATTCTGGAGCAAGGAGAGTGAAACGTGGCTAATGAGGACACTGCAGGGCGGTAAATACCCGTCTGCTTCGGTCCCTCAGACTATCCAACCTGGGCCAACACAGCACATGATTTATGTGTGGAGAACCTGACCACTGGCCCCTTGGTACCCCCATAAGTCCTGTCTGTTAAAACACCCAATCTCCATCGCCTGTGTCAAGGGAACGGCCTGACGCTCCATGGAGAAGCCCAGCTCAGAACACCCGTCCAGGTGAGTCTGAGAGCCACGCAGGTAGTTCCAAAAGAGAAAATGCAAACTGAGACACTCTGCCTCAGGTCACACGAGATCACAAGTCCAGGGACAAGAGAGTCTTATGTTTTCATGCTTGACAGACTAGTCAATTAATAATTAATTTACTTAATTTGAGAACAAATCTGTCGATTTCACTCAACAATACAAACAGCATGAGGATGGTGAAGAGGGGAATGAAAATCCATTTGGATAAGTGTGCAGGAGGAAGGGGAGGCTGAGCGTGGTTCCAGTAAAGGCAGGACAGAGCCAAGGAGCTGTGAAGTTAAGGGAGCAGGAAAACAAAGTATTAACCGTGGGGGGTCGGCAGTGAGTGAGGGTCTCACCTTTAGAATGGGGCAGTCTAGAAGGTGATCTGTATTAGAAAGACCCAGATGATGGAGGTAGGTTGCCACACAAAGCAGTTAATGAGATGAACAGTTTGTAGATCTTCCCCCACATTAGGTATTCAGAAAAGGAACACTTTTTATTTACCACATCAGTTGGGGGATACTAATGAGTTTTACTTTAAAACCAACTGGCAAATCTGCAGTTGTCTTGCTAGTTGCTTTTCCAATTATAAGCTGACTGTTCTAAGTCTTATACAGTTTATTTATTGACTCAGGTATGAGCTTTTATGCTGCTTTGAGATTCAAATATTCAAACAGAATTGGACTTTTTCAAAATAAATATTTTATGCTTAATTCTCCCATATATGTGTAGAATGTTTGGCAAAAGTTTAAAGTTTTCAATTTGGTGTGACCTGGGTCAACCCTAGTGTTTCCCACCATGTATTTTAAATACACTGTTCTCTGCATTGTTAATAATCTAGTCTGCACATTGTCTTCTTACTTTAGTCTGCACATTGCCTTCATATTTGCCATCTGTATTTCCTCATTTCTATGTCTCTTCACTTTTGCAAGGAGGTACGTGTGAAACTAAACACCAGCACCTCCGCCATGTAATAATTTTATAATAAACTGAAAATAAAAATGAGGATGTTCTCAGGCACTGTGGATTCCATGACTAGCACTCATGCTGATGCCGCTCTATTTAACCAGGTTTTATTTTTCCTGCCATTCTATTTATTTTATGAATTACAATTCCTTGACATATTTTCAATATTATGAATTCACCAAAGGGAACAACTGGCTGAAGTCCCTGCTCACTTGGACTTTACATTATGACAGAGATGTTCGAGCACAAGGAAGACGCCCACTGTGAGACGATGTTCTCAGGAAAAATAACACTGAGGACAGGGAGAGACTGCTGGGACACAAGCAGCATTTTATGGAATAATGTGGGGAGGCCTCTGCTTGTTGGACAAGGAGAAAAACGATGACCCATGTACACAGTAGGTGTTTCAAAGAGAGATGAAAACCTAAAGCCCAAGGAAAACAAAAGGAACATTCCACAAATACAAAAAACAAGAGAAGGGACACTCTCATTCCAATTGCATCAGATAACAATGTGTGGTCAAATAAGTTGGAAAGGTACAAAATGTCACACAGATCAGGAGCCTAATATAAAAACTGATACAGCAAGGGGAGTTACAGTGGGTCAGTCATAGGGGGTCCTTTGTACCCAAGGGAATTCTCTGTGAATTCTGATCCCTGGTGGGGTCCTGATTTATATGGCGTTTCCCTCATTAGCAAAAACTGACCAGATTAAACACTTCTCCCTCTACGCAGGGGATTCCAGATACCTAAGTCAGACACATCTTTACTCTGTGCCGTAGCTTACCTACCAACACACACTACAGAAATGACACACATGTGCCCACGCACACACAATAGCAGAGGAGCACTGGGGTCAGTTTCCGTGCTGTCTCAGGTAATGCAGCAGTTTCCTACGTGCTTGACTGACTCTATCCTGCTCCATTAACATGACCCAGGGTCCCAGCCTCCTGGATGTGATCTCACGATATGAAAAAATCCTCTTGCATGTTCGCTCTACTTTACCATGCCCCTGTCTTTCATTCTGTACTTGTCATTATTTTCTGAGACCACATTCATTATATAGTTCATCCAATAGGTATTTATTTAGTTACTATTCCCACTAAACAAATTCCGGGTAGGGTGTCGGGGTATAGTGAATACATTAAATTCTCAATTCATATCATCAATAGATTCTTGGGAACTGCAATTTAAAGTGAAATGACATACAGCAAAACCAACCTTATCATAAGTTATTTGACAAATAAAAATTAAATTTCCTATGGCAGATTCTGGTCGCAGAAACATCACCAAATATCTAAACAAAGATCGAGACACTTCTAATACTGAAGTTTCTAATATTAATGTGGCTACAGGTACAATCCTTTTGCTTCCATCCAGCAGTTTTCCCAGCCACCTGGACCCAGGAAACCAGACCCAAGTTACAGCTTTCACCCTCCTGGGGCTCTCCGAGGAGGCCTCGCTGCAGCCGCTCCTGTTTTGGTCCTTCTCGGCCATGTACTTGGTCACGGTCACTGGAAATCTCCTTATCATCCTGGCCAGCATCACGGACCCGCACCTGCACACCCCCATGTACTTCTTCCTCTCCAACCTGTCCTTTGCTGACATCTGTTTCACCTCCACCACCATCCCCAAGATGCTGGTGAACATCCAGACACAGAGCAAAGCCATAACTTACGCCGGCTGTGTCAGCCAGATGTTTTTCTTCATTTTTTTTGGAGGACTGGACAACTTCCTCCTGAGCGTGATGGCCTATGACCGGTTCGTGGCCATCTGCCACCCCTTACACTACCTGGTCATCATGAACCCCAAGTTCTGCGGCATCCTGCTTCTTGCATCCTGGGTGTTAAGTTTTCTGCAAGCTCTCCTACATACCTTGACGGTTTTACGACTGTCCTTTTGCTCACGGCGGCAAATCCCTCACTTCTTCTGTGAACTGACCCAGGTGATCCAGCTGGCCTGTTCTGACACCTTCCTCAATGAGCTGGTGATATATGTAGCAGCAGGGGTTGTGGGGATGATTCCTCTCAGTGGCATTCTTTACTCTTACTCTAAGATTGTAGCCTCGGTTATGAAAATCTCAGCGACGAGCGGCAAGTACAAAGCCTTCTCCACCTGCGGGTCCCACCTCTGCGTGGTCTCCCTGTTCTACGGGTCGGGGTTCGGCGTGTACCTCAGCTCTGCAGCCACCCACAACTCCAGGGACAGTGCGATAGCATCTGTTGGGTACACTGTGGTCACCCCCATGCTGAACCCCTTCATCTACAGTTTGAGGAACAAGGACATAAAGCAGGCCCTAACGAGACTCTGCAGCTGAGTACCAGCCCCGGCGTGCCAGAGACCGCTGCCCTTAGACTGGCCGCAAGGAGCAGCACGGCGCAAAACCCATGAACCTGACCACGACAGTTTCGTCAGTTAATCAGAGACAACCTGTTTTTTGACTCATGTTCAGAGTTTGTTATCCGTTATTCATACATTACAAATATGTTTTCTGGACCCTCCTGGTGTTACAAGTGTTAAGTCTCAGCACTATGAAGATATCCGCAGCCACTGTAGCATCAGTCCGATTCCCAGCCAGGCAGCAGCAGACTTGTCTTGTCCCCCCACTTCTCCCCTGAGCAGTGTATTCAGTCAAAACGCCATTCTGCTCCCCACTCTGTCCCTGGTGAATCCTCTCACCACTCCACACCTCTGGCTTGCACCCAGCTCTTTTATGCATAGATAAATCTTAAAAAAAAAGAACTTTACATTTAAAAAATAAATGTTTTCTACATTTCCTTTATTATTTTTAACTGTTCGATATACTGGATTCAGCATTAAAAACAAGGACATAAAGCAGGCCCTAGTGAGACTCTTCAGCTTGGAGGACTTGCAAATTTGCTTTTTGTTTCAGGCCTTCTTAAATTCTTATTTCTGACTTTTTACAATTTAACAGTGAGGTGTCATTTTGTAGGTCATTTTCACCCTGAAATCTGGATGTTATTTCCCGGACATTTGTGCTTATTTTATTCTTTAGGTTTAGAAAATTCTCAGCTATGATTTTTTTTAAAGGGTTCCCCTTCTTCCTCTCACTCTCTCCATCTTTGCGATTATCCATTATTCTCATGTTTCCACTTTTAACTGAGTCTGACACTGTTTATAGTGCTTCCTTATTTTTCCTGTGTAAATGACTTTTCCCTGTTTTCCTAGTTGGGTGATTTATACATTTCATTCATGTCTTTCTGAAATTGTTTGGATTGCCAGTTTAATTCTATTTAAAACACTCCTATATAATTGTTCACTTACATTCAGAGACTAGTTTGTGTTCTTTTAATATTTTCAATCTCTTTGGTGAAGAACTCTCATCTCACATCATCTTTCTACGGTAAGGCAGCACCAGTTTCCCTTGAGTTCCCCTCCCAGAACTCCCTTGGAGTATTTAGTGTTGCATTCAAGCCACTGTCTGAGGTCCTCTAGTTCTCTGTCCTTGATTTAGAACTGAAACTTCTGTTCTGCTTCTTTTTCCTTCTCGTGTTCAGACGCAACCTGATTTCTAAGTATTTATGTCACCTCATCCAGTTTTGTAGTTTGGTGCTGTTTTCATTTTAATTGTTCCTCTTCATAGTTTACCTTGGCTTGAGGTGGAGGCAGTGGGGAGTCTGGGACTTAAATATGGTCTCAGTGTGTTGAAAAGTGAATCTGTCACCTCACCTGCCACCTCACTTTCTCCATAGCAATCTCCAATTTTGCTTCTGTGCCCTTACACCCCACCCAACCTCCCTCTGGCACTTCCTGCCACGAGGAGTCTCCTGGGGACTGGAGCTGGATCTAGCCCACAGGGTTTAGTCTCTGGACTCAGTTGGCCTTAATATGAAGGGGGCACCCATGTGGGCTGTGTGCCCACTGCACGTCTTGGCCACAGGCAATGACCACAGGCAATGGGCACTGTACTATAAAGCTCTAATAATCAAAATAACACTGGATCATTAAAATCGTACTGCAGCAATAACGGGCATGAAATAATGGGATAAAATCAAGATCCCAGAAATAAACCCCTTATAGGAACAGTATATCTAAAACAAGAGACAAGGACATACAGTGGAGCAAGGAAAATCTCTTCAATAAATGGTCCTGGGAGAACTACACACACACAGCAAAAACTGGTACTAGATGATTCAGTCTCAACACACACTAAAATCACTTAAAATGAATAAAAGACTTTGACATAAGACCTGAAACCATAACTCACATAGAAGAACACACAGGCAAAACACTCGATCATAAAAATGTCAAATGTGTTTGTGGATTCATCTCCAGCAGCGAGGGAAACAAAGGAGAAAATGAATAATGGGGACTATTTCAAACTGAAATGCTTCTGTACAATGAAAGACAATAGCACTAAAACAATAAGAAAGCCACTTACAGGAGTATATTTACACATCACTATTCTGACAAGGGGCTGAGAGTAAAGATATACAAATAATCATACAACTAAAGAAGAAGAAAACATACAGCTCGATCTCAAAAGGGCACAGGAGCTAACTGGGCACTTCTCCAAAGAGACACACAGGGGAGCAACAGCATGAAAATGCAAATTATCACTTCTCAGCAGGGAAATGCAGATCAAAACCATGAGCTGCCTCCTTCCTCCTGCGAGAATGGCCCGTACCAAAGAGTCCAGAGGCAGGTGCTGGTGAGGGTGTGGGGAAAGGGAACGTCCTACACTGTTGGTGGGAATGCACTGGCCCAAACCCTGTGGGAAGCTAAATGGGGGTGTCACAGAAGATTTGATCTACAGCCATATAACCCAGCAATTGCACTCCTAGGTATCTGCCCAAAAATACCAAATAAACAAATTCTGTGGGAAACGTGTATTCCCATGTTCACTGCAATTTTATTTATGGAAAATTATGGAAACAACTTATTACCCCAAAACAGGTGAGAGGATCAAGATAAAGTGTTACATCTACACAAGGAATACTACTCAGGGGGCAAACAGATAAACCCATCCCTATTGTGGCAACATGATGGAGCTGCAAGGGGTGATGCTAGGGGAAGTAATTCAGAAGGAGAAAGAAAAATCATGGGGCTGTTACTTATATGGAGAATCAGAGCAACCAGGCAAAGAGTCAGACACAGCCAAATTCATAAATCAGCTCTTGAAACAAAATGACAGAACTGAGCCCTTCAGAGGCAGATGTGGGGGTCCCCAGGTGGGAGCACAGTGGCCTGTGCAGGTGGATGATGGGTACTCTGATGACGGGAAAGCTGAGGTAACAGCTCTGGAAGGGGGTGACCTAGATTTCGTAAAATACAAATAACAATGTAAACCAGCGATAGCGCCAATAAAATAATTTCTTTCCCTTTTAAAATAAATTTGATTGTAACAAAATAAAACAGTGAACCACAAAACTCAAACATTTGAAAGAGCATGAAATTAAAAGACTGTACAAACTTAGACGCAAATATTCAAGTTGGAGACCTTAATTTTAAAAATGAATTATTTTCCCTAACTGGTAACAAAAAGGCACATTTACATTTATCTGATGGGAAGGTCGCAATACCGAGGTAATAGGGTAGAAACTCCCTATTTATTATTTTCTTCCTCTAGTTGTGGTGAGATTTCATGAAATGTCACTTGACAGTGAACCTCAGACTTATGTAGCTCCCCTGGGTGCTGAGGTCCATCGTGTCCTGCTGCTCACCGACAGGCCTGTCAGGCTCACGTGGGGTGCACAGGGGGTCCGGGGAAGCCTGGGGGGCCGAGAGGCCATTGCGGCCAAGCCCAGGGTGCCGTTAGGGTGCTTGATGTAACATCCAGTTACTCCCAAGAACGTGCCTCTCTTGCACGGGGCCCCTGCACCGGGGTGTGAAGGCATCCCTATGGTGCTGTGGGCAACAAAGTGGACATGAAGGACGGGAGAGGTAAGGACAATCTAGCGTCTTCCAAAAGAAATATTTTCAGTACTCAGATGTGTCTGTCTAAAGTAACCATAACTTTGGGCCCTTTCTCTGGCTCAGCAAAGCGATCGGAGACACTGACTGGGGGTTCACAGTCACGCCTGCTCCTGCCCCCCAGGAGCTGCGTTGGACCCCGCTCTGCACTGAAATGTGGGCACGATTTAGAGGTTGCCCAGACAACTACTGCTCAGGATGAGACGGTGACCTGTGAGCTGAAACTGCACCCGGAGCCAGGAGTCCACTTCCGTGGGCGCTGCCAGGATCTGCCAGGGCGCAGCGTGTCAGCGCTTCACTGCGCTGCTAAGCAGGACAGGTGCCTAAAATTTGGGGGGTTGAAGTAGGTGTGGACTCAGAGTGAGCGTGGCAGTTACAAAATATTTACTCTTCGGATACAGATTTAGCGGTTTGGGAACACGTCATTTCCTTCTGGAGTGTCAAACCTAAGGTTGCTACAGTCACATCACAAGCAAAACAGAAAAGAAATTCCGATTTGTTTTTGCAAAAGTGCCATAAAAACAAGGATGCGGGGTCTACGGTGTTGAGAGAGGACTCGATCTCTGCTGTGTGAGAGAGGAGCAGCAGCCCTGGGCATACTGGGGGGGGCTGTGCCCCAGCACTTTGTGCATGGTGACCCAGGACGTCATGTCAGGGCGGGACCTCAGGCACAGACACTCTGAAAACTTGAGCAGAGTTAGACTAAGGTGCGGGGTGGTCAGACCCCCCTCTAGAAGGTGGAGAACTCATGAGAAAGGATTCACCTGACATCCAATATAGTCTCTCAGGATCAGAATTATTAAGGAAACTTTCCTTTTGTCTAGTCCACTGTCCACAGGGAAATCATGAGCTCAGAGCCTGGAGCAAGGAGAGTGAAACTAGGCTAATGAGGACACCTGGAGGGCTGTAAATACCCGTCTGCTTCGGGCCCTCACACTGTCCAACCTGGGGCCAGAGAGGACATGACTAAGTGTGGGGAGCCCTCCCTCGGCCCAGGGGCCAGCCCTTCGCACCCTCCTAAAGTCCTGTCTGAACACACCCAGTCTCCGTCCGCAGGCGTCCAGGTAGGGTCAGAGCGCTCCATGGAGAAGCCCAGCTCAGAACACCCGGCCAGGTGAGTCTGAGAGCCACGCAGGCACTTCCGAAAGATCCAGAGAAAATGCAAACTGAGACATTCTGCCTCAGGTCACATGAGATCAAAACAAGCCCAGGGACAAAAGGTTCTCATGTTTTCCTGCTTGACTGACTAGACAATTTATATTTAATTTACTTAATTTGTGAACAAAACTGTCATTGCTCTCAACAATACAAAGATCACCCTGGCAATGAGGGAACGGGAATGAAAATCCGTTTGGGTAGATCTGGAGGAGGAAGGGGAGGCTGAGTGAGGTTTCAGGAAAAGCAGAGCCAGGAAGCTGGGAAGTTTGGGCAGGAGGAAAACAAAGTATTATACAAGGTGGGTAGGCAGTGAGTGAGGGTCTCATTTTTAGGATGGGGCAGTGTAGAAGGTGATCTGTATTAGAAAGACCCAGATGATGCAGGTAGGTTGCCACACAAAGCAGTTAACGAGATGAACAGTTTGTAGATTTTTCCCTCACATAAGGTATTCACATCAGTGACACTTTTTATTTACCATGTAAACTGGGGGATACTAAAGAGTTTTACTCTGCAACCACTGGCAAATCTGCATAGTTTTGCTTGTTAGTATTTTGCTTTTTTCAATTATAAACTGACTGCTCATTCTTCACAGTTTATTTACTCATTCGGGCCTGAGTTTTTATTCTGGTTCGTGATTCAAATATTCAAACAGAATTGGGGTTTTTCGAAATACATGTTTTACACTTTGTTTTGCCATATATATATGTAGACTGTTGGGCAAAATGGTTGAAAGTTTTCAATTTGGTATGGTCCTCGGTCAATCCTAATGTGCCCCACTATGTATTTTAAATAGCCTGCTTTCTTGCATTCTTAATAATCTACTCTATAGATTACATTCATAGTTCACATTTTTTTTTTCATTTCTCTCTCCTTACTTATGCGAGGAGATTGTGGGAGAATAAATCCCTAAACCTCCTCCATATAATAATTTTAGTAAAGTGTATATACGAATGAGGATGTTCTCAGGAGCTGTGCATTCCAAGAACTAGCATTCGCGCTGATGCTGCTCTATTTCACGTGGCTTTATTTCTCCTGTTCCTCTATTTATGTAATGAATAACAATTCCTTGGCACATGTTCTATTTATGAAATCACAAAAGTGAACAACCAGCTGAAGTCCCTGCTACTTGGACTTTACATTGTGACAGAGCTGGTCGCGCACAAGGAAGACGCCCACTGTGAGACGATGTTCTCAGGAATAAATAACACGAGGACAGGGAGAGACCGTGCGGCAGAGCAGGATTTTATGGAGTAATGTGGGGAGGCCGCTGATTGTTGGACAAGGAGCAAAACTAGGACCAACGTACCCATTAGGTTTGTCAAAAGAGAGATCAAAACCTAAAGGCCAAGAAAACCAAACACTGCACAAAAACAAAACACTAGCGATGGACAATCCCCTTCACTATTGCATCATATAATAATGTGTGGTCGTGTAACTTGGAACAGCTACAAAAACCACAGTCAGATCAGAACTCTAATAAAAATCATACGGGCAAGTAGATTATAGTGGTTCAGTCAGTGCAGGTCCCTTGTATCCCAGGGAACTGTTCTCTGTGCAACCTGATCTCAAACCAAGGTCTGAGCCATAATGGATGTGAGTCTCAGGATATGAAAAATTTCTCTTGTATGTTCACACTAATTTAGCATGCCCCTGTTTTTCTTACTCAACTTGTCATTATTTTTGTGAGACCACATTCTTTATATAGTTCACAAAATAGGTATTTATTTAGCGACTATTCCCAACCAATCTAAGTACAGATAGGGTGTCGGAGTATAGTGAATACATTAATTTCTCACTCAGTATCATGGATAGATTCTTGGAATGGCAACTTTAACTGAAATGATATACAAGAAAACCAACTTTATTGTAAGTTAGTTGATATAACTAAGAATTAAATTTACTATAGCAGATTTCGGTCACAAAAACATCAACAAACATCTAAGTAAAGACACTGAAACTTTTAATATTAAACACTAGTCGAATTCATTCATCTCCCAATTCATTTATCTCCCAATCAGCTTACTCCAGTCAGGGCTGAGGGCAATGGGACTGTCAAGCAGCTAATGGCGCAACAGAACTGACCCCACAGAGATGCTGTCCTGATGCAGGACAGCGGGCCCACACACGCATACTGGTGGAAGTACAGACTGGCCCAGCCCTCACAGAAGGCAGTGCAGATGTGTCACAACATAAAATGGGGATTAGCCATTTGGCCCTTAATTCCACTCATAGGCATCTATCCAAAGTATGAAAAACTAATTTGAAAGAAGGCTTGCACTCCCATGTTTACTGTATCACTATATTTTATAGCTGAAACACCCTAACATACGAGTAGATCAAGAAGATGCAGTATACACACACAATGGAATACTACATAGCACTAAAAAAGATAAACTTATACCATTTGAAACAACATGGAAGGAGCTTGAAATAATCATGCTAAGTGAAATCAGTCATCAGAATGATAAATACCTGATGGTGTGACTAATATTTGCAATATAA
>PVIJ01024843.1:0-11603 GCA_004024925.1 Scalopus aquaticus
CAGCGCACGTGCAGGGTGCTGGCCGAGGCCCCGTGGGGGGGAGGTGAAGGCACAAGGGGAGCGGCAGTTGGAGGTTGGAGGAGAGGGCGCGAGTGACCCGCTGAGCTGTTGTCCCTGGTGAAAAGGAAGGTGCTGAGAAATGTGTGTTGAGCTTGGGATTGATGTGATGATCATTTTCTTTTCTTTTTTCGAGGTAACTCGTTTCCAATTCTGTTTGATTTAGCGGAGTAGGTTCTCTCCCCTCAGATGCATGTCGCCACACCCCACCCTAATTATTCTGGCGCTCTGATTCAGATTAAATCCATAATTGTGTACACACTATACTTCTACCGCACTTGGAAGCAAGCCCTGATGTGCATGCACACTTGCGCAATAGTCTTATACACTCGGGCACTTACAGCACACCCCCATACACTCAGTCATAAGGACCCCCTCCACCCACTTCCCACCAGCTCTGCTCACGGCTGTTCACACTAGCAGGACACCCGCATTCCTGCCATCGCCTGCACGCGTGTGTGGGGATCACATGTTCTAGAGGGAGAGCAGTCTGCCGGCCGAGCCCGGTGAGCCGTGGGCCTCTGCTCGGTCCTGCTCCTTCTAGACCCTCCGCAGCCTTCAAGGGCGGTGTTTGCAAGGTGCATCTTTCAAGGAGCACTGTGAGCCGAGCCTCTCCTGGGTGGGGGGTGAGGCCGGAGAGCTGGAGTGTTTGTTGGGGGGGAAATGTGCATATGAGGTAGCGCAGGGTGAGAAAGGGGCGGGGGACCATCGGAGGTGTGTGAGGTAGAGGGTCGCGGGCAGAGCACAGCGCCAGCGGCGGTCAGTGTTGGAGAGGGTCAGTGTGAGTGTCAGTAGCCATAGGGACAAAGTGTGCAAAGAAGTGAAGCATCTGGAGGGACACTTGCTGCTGAGTGTAGGAGATGCAGAGCGCCACGGGAGCAAGGGACGGCGGAAAGAGCTGTCACACAGAAGACAGTCGCATGTTCTTCGTCAGGATGCCCTCAGTTTACCCTTTAGCCAGTTCCTCCCGTGCAGACTTCTTGAAAGCTGTCCTTTCTGTATCAGAATACTTACCCTCACACCGCAGTCACCGTCCTGCATAGAAGTACAACTGTCACCTCGGAGCGCGCCGCCGCTGCTGTGTCTCATTCACTGGCGAGACCATGTCCTCACTCCCCTCAGGCCAACAGCGGCACCAGGCAGCTCCTGTCCAGGATCCAGTCTCTGAGCAGGACCGTGTTTTATCTTTTTTTAAAAGATTTATTTATTTTTGCACATAAGCTGGGGTACAGGTCAGAGGTGTGGGGGGTGAGAGGGCTCACCAGAGACAGAGTGGGGAGCAGAACAGGCGGATCCACTGAAATCCACTGCTGAGGGAAGCAGCGGGCGAGACAGGAGGGGTCTGCTGTGCCCTGTGGGTCAGCTCCCTGGCTGGGGATTGAACTCGTGCTGCAGTGACTGCAGATAGCTTCATAGTGCTGAGACTTAACCCCTTGCACCACCAGGGAGGCCCTATTTACGTACATTGGTTTTGAAATAACGTCACTGCACACTGGAGACTACAACAGTGTGGACCTCACTTTCATGTGCACTAGGCAACCAGAAAAGTGTGACTCACTTTGTTAACACTAACCTTGCTGTGTTGGCCTGGAACTGAATCTGTAGTATCTCCATGGTGTGCCGGTACGTTTTTTCTTTTCATGAGAACTTTTAAGATCTGCTTAGAGGCTTTCAAATACACACTGCAGCGTCATTAACTGGAGTCACCATATGTTGTGCTCGCACACGCTGGCTTCAGCCTTTGCTCCGCTATGGGTGCTTGGGCTGTTTCCACACCTTGCTATTGTGAATATGCTGCGTTCGGTTTCATTTTCACATATTTGTGAATGTTCTAGTCTTCTACTTGTACTTAATTTCTAGTTTCATGCCATTGGTGCCAGAAAAGATGCTTGGGCCTCTCTGGTGGCACAGCAGGTTAAGTCTCAGCACTATGAAGCTATCTGCAGCCACTGCAGCACGAGTTCGATCCTGGCCAGGGAGCTTCCCACATGGTGCAGCAGACCTCTCCTGTCTCGCCCGCTGCTCCCCTCGGCAGTGGATTTCAGTAGATCCGCCTGTTCTGTACCCCACTCTGTCTCTGGTGAATCCTCTCACCACCCCACATCTCTGGCCTACACCCCAGCTCTTGTATGCATAAATAAATAAATCTTTAAAAATATATATGCTTGATAGGCTTTTAATGTTCTGAAATTTATTGAGATGGATTTTATGGCCTAATATGATCGATACTGGAGAATGTTCCATATGCACGCGAAAAGAATGTGTATTTGGCTTCTGTTGAATGTTCTGCTAAGTCCATCTGCTTAATGTGTAGTTTAAGGCCAGTGTTTGTTTACTGATTTCTGTCTGGATGATCTGACCACTGTTGAGGTGGGATATTGGAAGCCCCTGCAGTGACGGCAGTGCCTGTTTCTCCACTCAGGTCTGCTAATAATTGCTTTACTCACTTAGATGCTCTTATAATTTGTGCATAAATATTGATGATGAACATGACGTCTTTATGTTTCATTGCCCCACCTTTTTTTATGACTTCTTTGGTCTCTTCAAATTTGCATTTTCTGTATGAGTGCATCGTTTTATTCATATAGGCTCTTCAGATACCTTGTTAGATTAACTCCTAGTTGATAGTTGTTAAACTGCTACCTCCCTTCTAATCCACCTTGCAGCTGCTTAGAACGTGTGTGTATGCCTAGTGTGCTATATATTCATGTCATATCCTTTATAACTTACTGCCTTATATTTGATATTTTCCAGTTTCTTTGGACTTACTCAATACAGATCCATATGCTCTGCAAACAGATGATTGTAACCCTTCTTTTCCAATGATTACTAATACCACAAAGTCACAAATAATTCGGTATCGGGGTCTTCTAGTGTTCTGACATTAGGGGGACTCAATCTATAGGTGAGCTAGAGTTGGGGGTCAGTGATATTATTTGACATGTTCAATATACAGACATTAATATCTGATTTCTCATTTTTATCCTTAACTGTAGAATTCTGCCATGCCATTTTGCAGCTATCAAATTGGTCATGTTTTCTTGACTTTATAAAATAGTTGTTAATAAATTTCCTGAAACCATGTACTCCTGGTATAGATTTATTTTATGTTGCTAAGAACTTTTAACATTGCCAATATTTGTTAATACTTTTACTAATTTTGGATCCCACAGCATATGAGACTTGTCAAATATATCTGAGAATCTTTAAGATTGTGGGAAGTTAAAAGCACTATCCTTGAATGTGTCTGAGTAGCCCAAGTAGCATGGATTTATCTCATACTTAGGGAGAATATTGCTGATGGATCGTATCACCTTTGCTCTTGTAGGAGCGAGCTTTTCTAAGTGATCCTCTTCTGTGAGCACTGTTCAGTTCAGAGTTTGTACCTCTTGCGTCAACATTGTTAAAATGAAATAGGCTTTCCTATAATTCTGCACTGAGTTGTACAAATCGTTTCTAATGGCTTGAAATCCTTTTCGTAAAGCCTTATCTCAGGGTCGGGCTGTGCCTCTCCCACAAAAGCAAGGGGATTATGATGTTCAGCTGAGCCCACTGTTTTGGCAACAGAAAGAAACAACTTGGTATTTTTTATTTCGATCTGAGACAGTCTATCAGGGGCTGTCTGGGTAAATAATCTTATCTAGAAAAGCGCTGTGGAGCTGTCGGCAGCAGCGACGCGAGTTCGACGCCCGGCCAGGGAGAATCCCGCATGGCGTGGCAGACCTCTCCTGCCTTGCCCGCTGCTCCCCTCAGCAGTGTATTTCTGATCTGCCTGTTCTTCTCCCCGCTCTGTCTCTGGTGAACCCTCTCGCCACCCCACACCTCTGGCCTGTACCCCAGCTTGTATGTATAAATAAAAAATAAATCTTTAAAAAAAAAAAAAGGAATTTTTCTAGCATCCCAACACCACGCAGCAAGAAGGAATAGTTGCTAAGACATAGGCTAAACTTGTGGGAAGAAACCAGAGGTGTGATACCCTACACCATCTCCACTGCTCCTTAATATATTGCAATATACTCCTCTTTGATGATGACTATTGGAATTGGTTCCAAGCAGTAATGAAGTTCTATTTTTTTATCCTAAGGCTGTGATTCAGAAATCAGCCTGCTATTCAGACTGTTGTACAGAGAGCAGAGAAATTTATGATAGGTATTTTCACACAAGTGCTGTACATGTAATAGTGACTTCGATAGAGTTAATTAAACCAGTCATAACTCCCTAATGAGTAATATGACTGGGAGGCAATGGCTCAAATATAATTATTTTCCCTTACTTGGGTTTGGTATTTTAATGGAGAGGTTAATTATCTCTCCTGCAGTATCTCTAGTCTGCTTATTTAGGTGGGATAACTTTCAAGAAAATGTAAATATCATACCTTAGGAATTCAGAGAGCAGGAAAATTAAGGACTCCAGCATTTTGGGGCATGAATTGTATCCTGTGATATTTTGTAAGGTTTTAATATTCTCATGTCATTTTCAGGTATATCCTTGCATTTCTCCCAACTTCAATTCATTCAATGTAAAATATTTCATGTCTCAAAATGCAATTTTGCATACTTTAATCACATATTCAAATGATTTTTCTAAAATAAACACATTTATATACTCTATTAACTTTACAACAAAATAAGTTTTTACTTATTAAATTTCATATACCATAGCTTAGAGCAAAGATCAATATTACACAAAGCATTAAAAGTAGCAGTCGAGTATTTTAGTAGAGATCCATATTTAGTAAGTCCATGTTGATCACTGGAAATTAAAATGTGTAGCTCCTAAATATTGAGATATGATTCTTTATTCATAATTGATACTGGTCATAGCATAAATTATTTTGGACATTAGCACAATCAAATCTATAACATAAATTCCAGATATCACAGATGTTTGGAATCTCTTCCACCATTTTCCTATTACATCTTTGAAGTGAAAAACATTGGTTTATAAATAATGTAAGGGTCAGGTAGCCATCACAATGAGGGAACATCTGATGTATACTACACATACACCTTAAATTGCCCACTAAAATTCGGGTTCCATCCTTTTCCACACAGATGACCCTTTTTACCAGTTTTACGCCCCCTCCGTATCCCTTCCCTCTGAAAACCACTAATCTGGACCTACAGTGTGAAGGTTTGTTTTTGCTTTATATAGTTTTTTTGTTGTTGTCTATGTGCCATTTTAGAATGAAACCATACAGTGTCTTTCTCTGACCTATTTCACTAAATATAACACTCTCTAGATCATACATGCCATTGCAAATAGCAGGATTTCATACATCCAGTTATCTGTCAGTGGGCATCTAAGTTGTTTGCAATTCTTTTTTTTTTAAGATTTATTTATTTATGCTTACAAGAACTGGAGTGTAGGCCAGAGGTGCGGGGGGGTGAGAGGACTCACCAGAGACAGAGTGGGGAGCAGAACAGGTGGATCCACTGACACACTGCTGAGGGGAGCAGCGGGCGAGACAGGAGAGGTCTGCTGCACCACGTGGGAAGCTCCCTGACTGGGGACAGAACTTGTGCTGCAGTGGCTGCCGGTAGCTTCATAGGCTGAAACTTAACCCCTACGCCACCAGGGAGGCCCCTCTTTCTAATTCTTGGCAATTGTAAATGGTGCAATAAATAGGGGCGCGCGCGCACACACACACACACACACACACACACACACACACACACACACACACACACACCCCCTCTTTGGATTAATGTTTTTGTATCCTTTAGGTAAGTTCACAGAAGTGGGAGAGCTGGATCTTACCGATCTCTCCTTGTAATTTTCTGAGGAATTGCCACACTGTTTCTCACAGTGGCTGCACCAATCTAGATTCCCTTGCCCCGTTTCCCTATGTCTACATCTTCTCTGACACCGTTTCTTGATATCGCCTTGCTCTCCTGAGAGTGGCTGTTCTCTTGCTGCTGTTCTGCTTTGCATTTCCCCAGTAGGAGATGACGCCTGTGGCCCTCTGGCTTCTTTGGACAGTGTCTGCTCAGATCCTCTGCCCGTTTATCTAAATCAGGTTGTTTTTTGGTGTTTTGCTTGCTGTTGAGTTGTGTGAGTTGTGTGAGTTGACGAGGGGTGTTAACCCCTCGTCAGATACATAATTTGACTTGCCTTCTCCCACTCCACAGGGTGCTTTTTCCTTCCGATGAGTGTCCTCTGCGTTCAGCAGCATTTCAGTTTGGCGTAGTCCCATTTGTTTTGTGCTTTTGTTTTCTTGCCCTTGCAGTTGCCTTCCCAAGGATAGCTTTAAAAAGTAACGCACATGTGTTTGCTGAGGTAGCCCTGGTTTACGACGGGATTCAGAGGTACAGGGCCACAGTGCTTCAGAGGTTTATGGCCACGCCCACCGCCCTGGGGGCCCACAGGCCTCCACTCTGGTCCTCGGGCCCCGCCACCTTCGCTCCCCACCACACACCCTCTTCCGGTGGCCTCTGCTGGCGGATTTCGAGGGTGGTGGTTGTCTTTTTGTTTTGTGGCTTGGTTTTGTCTGTTCCTCTGTTTTGTTTCTTTATATTCCACCCGTGAGCAAAATCATTTCGTGTTTGTCTTTCTCCTTTTGGTTTCTTTCACTTGGTATAATCTCCTGCAGTGCCATCCATGTTGTTGTAAATGGCAGCATCTCATCTTTTTTACCTCTGAGTAGTACTCCTGTGTGCACGTGTGCACGAGTGTGTGTGTACACCCGCTCCCTCTTAACCTGCTTACGGGTCCTTGGGTGCGTAGGTTGTTTCCACTGCCGGCCACTGCAGAGGCTGCGCTGAACACAGAAGCGCACGTATCCCCTTAAGACTAGGATTTCTGCGTCCTTCAGGCACACGCCCGGAGTGGGGTTGCTGCGTCTTCTAGCCGGTCTATTTGTAACGCTGGGAGAACGCTTCCCACTTTCCCGTAGGAGGTGGACCAGTCTGCGTTTCCCCCAACAGCGTACAACGGTTTCTCTTCTCCGCACCTCGGTCTTCTTGATACGGGCCGTTCTCACAAGGCGAGGAGACACCTCATGGTGCTTTGGGTTTGCATTTCCGTGATCAGGGACGATGAGCATTTCTTCATGTGCCTGCTGGCCACCGGTGTGCCTTCCTTGGAGATGTGTCTCTTTAGCTCCCCTGCCCATGGTTTGATTGGGGTATTTTCTTTCTTCCTTGAGGTGTGTGAGTTCTTTATCTATCTTGGCTCTCGGCCCTTTGTCAGACGTGCGAAGTGCATGTGTTTTCTCCATTCAGTTGGGTTTTTGTATTTTAGTTTTGTTTCCTTCACTGTCGAGAAGTTTTCGGTTTGATGTAGTCCCATTTGTTTTTATTTACTTTCGTTTCTCTTGCTGTTGCAGAGGAGTTCACAAAGACATCACTGAAGCCAATATTGTGGAGTATTTTCCTGATGTTTTCTTCCAAGTATTTTATGCTTCTAGGTCTTACATCCATGTTTCTCATCCATTTTGAGTCAGTTTTTTTGTAAGTGTGAGATGGTTGTCTAGCTTCATTCTTTGGCATGTGGCTGTCCTTGAAGAAATTCTTTCTCCAGTGCATACTCTTTGACTCCTTTGTTGTAGATGAGCTGTCCCTAGATGTGTGGGTTTACTTTGGGGCTCTTAATTCTATCCCATTGGTCTGTGTGTTTGGGTTTGTACCAGTCACATACTGTATTGATGACTGTAGCTTTTACTATAGTTTGATGTCTGGGGGTGTGATACCACCACCACTCTTCCTCCTTTTTGCAGGATTGTTTTGGCTATTCAGAGTCTGTTGCATTTCCATGTGAATTTGTTAGGTTTGTTTTATTTCTTTGAAGAATTTTGGAGAATGCCATTGGAACCTTGATAGGGATTGCATTAAATCTGTATATTGCTTTGGGTAAGATGGCAATTTTAACAATGTTAGTTCTTCTAATCCATGAGTAGGGAATATCTTTTCATCTTTTTGTCTTCTGTTTATTTTGATAATGCCTTTGACCTCCTTTAAGTTTACTCCTAGGTGTTTAATTCTTTTTGCTGTGATTGTGATTTCTGGATTTCTTTCTCTTCTAGCTCATTATTTATGCATAAAAATGCAACTGATTTCTGTAAATTGATGTTGTACCCTGCTACTTTAACTGTAGTGATTTGTTATTTCAATTAGTTTTTTAGTGGACTCTAGGATTTTTCTATGTGTATTATGTCATGTGCAAATAGTGATAGTTTTACTTCTTTCTCTTGCCTAATTGCTCTCGCTAGGACTTGAATACTATGTTGAATAGTGGTAATGAAAGTGGAATCCTTTATCTTATGTCTTAGAGGAAAGGCTTTCAGTTTCTCACCATTCAGTATGATGTTAGCTGTCGGTCTCTCATATATGGCCTTTATGGCCTTTATGATAAGCTATGTTCCTATCCCTACTTTTTGAGAGTTTTACCATAAATGGATGACTTTTATTAAATTGTTTCTCTGTACCTATTGATAAGATTTTTACCTCTTTTGTTGATGTGGTGAATTACAATGATCAACTTGTGGATGCTGAATCATCCTTGTGTCTCTGGAATAAATCCATCTGCCCATGATGTATGGTCCTTTGGTGTATTATTGAATTCAGTTTGCTAAGGTTTTGTTGAGGATTTTTGCATCTCTGTTCATCAGTGATACTGATTTCATAGTTTTCTTTTTTCTGTGATGTCTTTGGCTGCTTGTGGTATCAGAGTAATGTTGGTGTTTCCTTTTCCTCCAAGCTTTTCTTGAAGAGTTGGAGAAGGGTCTGCTAACATTTACTTTATATGTTTTGGTGTTCCTATGTTGGGCACATAAATACTGATAATAGCTCATAAATACTAATAAGAGCTCATTCTTCTTGACGTGTTGAATCCTTTGCTATTAATGTCCTTCTTTGACTCTTGGTATCTTTTTTGGTGGAAAGATTTTAAATATAGAGGCTCCTGATTATTAAAACGCCATTGTTTTAGAGTACCATTTTCTATTCCTTCACTTTAAGTCCATTTCTCTTTATTACTTAAGTGAGTCTCTTGTAGGATGCAAGTAGTTGGAGTTTCATTTTTAATCCATCCAGCCACTCTGCCTTTTGATTGATGAGCTCAGTCCATTTCGGGTGATTATTGAGGTATTAGGACTTGCTACTGCCATTTTATGTCTTGTTTCCTTGTTTTATCTTGTTCAAGCTTTTCTTTTACTATTTCTTACAGGGGTTGGGGGTGTCTCATGGTGGTGAATGCCTTTGGTTTTGGGGGGGCTGGAAATGCTTTTATTTCTCCTTCATATTTGAATCATTTTGCAGGGTCTTCTTAGCTGGCAGTTTTTTAATATTTCGAATGTTATTCTACTCCTCCTGACCTGTCATGCTTCTACTGAGCAATCTCAGAGCCTGATGGGAGCACATTTATATGTTTCCTGTCTTGTTTTGTTTTTTCCCTCTCTAGCTGCATTTAGTATTCTTTGTCTTGCACTCTTGATTGTTTGACTAATATGTGTCTTGGTGTAGGTCTCATTACATTAAAATAATCAGTTCTGTTAGCTTCATGGATTTGTGATTCAGCTCCTCCCTCAGGTTTGGGAATTTCTCGGATACTGTTTACTTGAATAAACCTTCTGCTCCCTTCTCCCTCTCCTCACCTTCTGGGATCTCCATTATCCTTATGTTGCCTTTCCTAATGGAGTCCGCTATCTCTCACAGCATTTCTTCCACCTGAATAATTTATAGGTTTCTATCTTTGAGCTTGCTGATTCATTCCTCTATTAGGTTTATTCAATTTCCGTAGCTTTCTATAGCACTCTAGCTCTCATTTATTGAGTTCTTCACATCCTCAATCTGTGTATTATTTATAGCTTCAATATCTTGCTTCTGTCCATTAATTTCATTCCTGAGATCACTGAAGTGTTTTTCTGAGTTGTCTTGTATCTCTTTGAGGTTCTTCATGATGGCGATCATGGATTCTCTCAGTGAGGTAATAGCCTTCCATGCTTTTAAGTTTGATTTCGAGAGAGCTGTTCTCCCCTTGTGATAAAACACTACCTAAAAGGTTCAAGTTGGTTGCCTGGTAATATCTTCTTCTGTTTATCCATCTGATTTCCCTACCGCTTTTAAAATAATTCTTTGCTTTTTGTTTAAAATCTAGATCAGCATCAACTTAGGTGCACATGCTTTTCTTTTCCAGCAGGCGATGCTTGGGTTTTATTATTGTTTGGTTATTGTTGGCTTCAACAGGTGCCACAGCAGTAGGCGGATAGCACTTGAACTCCTGCTGTCAGTGTGGAGCAGCACCAGACGCTGTCAAGGGCATGCTGGAAGCAACTTGGTGTGTGTGCATGGCCTAGCTGTCATACCTCCTCTTTAGGGCCCTAGACCTGAGACTGCTATCTGTCAGCTGCGGGTGCATTGTCATGACCCCAGTAAAGATCCTGAGTGAGTGGGGCACTGTGGTCTAGAGCACTTGCTCCGTTTTCCTTGCTGGATTCCTGGCCTATGTGGAATCCTTGGCAACTCTGCTTTGGGCTTTACCTGGGCCAGTGGCACAAGCTTCTGTCATTAATTTTATTCCTGAGATCACTGAACTGTGCTTTCCCTTCCCCAGGGACTCTGTAGGACTGAAGTGCTACTGACTCCATCTTCCCTCAACGTATTTTTGTAAAGATTTATTTATGCATACAAGAACTGGGGTGCAGGCCAGAGGTGCAGGGGGTGGTGAGAGGATTCACCAGAGACAGAGCAGGGAGCAGGACAGGCGTTACCTACTGAAATACACTACTGAGGGGAGCAGCGAGTGGGCGAGACAGGAGAGGTCTGCTGCACCGTGTGGGAAGCTCCGTGGCCTGGGATCAAACTCGTGCTGCAGTGGCTGCAGATAGCTTCATAGTGCTGAGACTTAACCCCTTGCGCCACCAGGGAGGCCCTCAAAGTAGTTTTTAATGGGTGCAGGAGCATATATCCTTCATGGCTGAATACCCAGGCCCAGTGAGTAGGCAAAAAAGCCCATCTCCCAGTTTCTCCCTGAAGGGCCCTAACGGCATATCTTCCCAGATGTGGCCTGAAGATCAAGTTTCCAGTGAGTGCATCCAGCTGTTGACTGTATAGCCTCCCTCTTGAGTACACACATGTATTGGCACACCCTCTACTACTGGCTTTATTTTTTTAATATATATTTATTTATGTTGTTTACATTATGTGTTCCCTGTGGCTTACTTACTACTGGCTTTAAGAAAAAAGTGAGTGGCTTAGACAACGACAAAGGTTTGCAATAAAACCAACAGATCAGGCACTAATTATAGGGGTACCAGAAAGAGAAGAGAGAAAAAGGAGCAGGAGCCTTTTACCAAGAAGTGAATGAAAACTTTGCTAATAGACATCCAGATCTAGGAAGTCCAGATAGGTCCAAGCAAGATGAATCTGAATAGACCCATTATAATTTTTTTTGTTATTTATGTCTTTTACATTTTGTATTCCCCTTGGGTAGCCCACCACCGATTCACCCGTGATCCATCTCCATGGTCCCTTGTGTTCTTTTCTATTCCATTTTGTGCCCTTATCCTCCCCCCCCCCCCCCCCCCCCCCCCCCCCCCCCCCCCCCCT
>PVIJ01024844.1:0-11603 GCA_004024925.1 Scalopus aquaticus
TGTGTGTGTGTGTGTGTGTGTGTGTGTGTGTGTGTGTGTGTGTGTGTGTGTTCAGACTGCCCTCTGGTGGACATATTTATTTTCTTTTAAACTACAACAAAGGAGAAAGGTAACAAGAAAGAACAGGGAAAAGGGAAATTAGAAAATGAGACAGCGAAAGAAAATGGAAAAAGGAAAGACTAAGACTATACAAAAGCAAAGTCAAAGAATGAAATGAACTAAAAAACATGAGAGAAAGAAAATCAGGTAAATCAAAAATGGCATTTAGGTTACAGAAATTAAAAAAAAAAAAAAAGCAATGAGGCTAATGAACTGAACAAAGACCCCAAAATGACTAGTCCCAACTTAACCATTTAATCAGTCCCAGAATAATTTATGGACAATGTTCAAATGTTAAACATATATGGCATATTAAATTTATTTTCTGTATATATCTGTTTTGTGCCTTCAAATTGTTTTAATAACAGATGTTAGACATAGGAATTAGGAAAACATTTTGTGGAACTTAACCATATAAAAGTTTAGAAATGGAAAACTGCTTTTCCTTGCATATTTTATAAGTTGCACATACGTCCCAAGAGAACACACAAGTCACAAACACATGCACGTGAGGCCATTACATATTTATCACAAAGAAGAGGGGATATGATTTTTTTTTGATAGATTGAAAGATTTGCTCTAAATTTTCTAGCTACTTAGATGCCTTGGAAAAGAAAAATAACACACATTAAAATATAATAATATTCAGGACGGGTAGGATTTTTTTTATTTTTTCCTTTATTGCATAAGAACTACTGTAGAAGCTGAGCCTTATTTGCTCATATTAGCCCAACTGCTAATATCCCCTATACACACCATTGCCAGATCTGCAAATGTGTATCATTGGTGTCAGGCAGAAAGAAAGAGAAATTCAAGGAAACTTGAAGCACCATCCCCATGTCCCCAACCCTATTTACCAAAATATCACTAATCAGGGCCTTCATATCTTTGCCCAGGAGTAGACATTACATCTTCTCTGTCCATCCACATGAAAGGTTCAAAAGCCCAAGAAAGCAGCTCTGAAACCAGGCAATCAACTTTCTCCTCAGCCTGCAAAGTGTAGAAATCTGCCCCTCCCCTTCCAGACACTAGCACTCTTCCCTCACCCCTGAAACAAGCGCGGTGTTTTCCCACCTTGCTGAATTTGCCATCCCTTTTGACTACAAGACTGTTAAAGCCCCTTGAATATTTAGCCATAGGGATATTTTGAAAAGTAACACAATAAATGAGATTCACTGGAAGACTTTACAATCTCTGGAGGCACACAACCAAGCCGAAGCTAAGCAACAGAGAAGGGGAAGACAAGAGAGCTAGTTGGGGCAGAAAGCAAAGGCACAGGTATAGTAGAAAGAAAAGCAAAGCAAAAACCAGAGCTCTTTTTTCATGGACCAATCTCTTCCTTCTACCAGAAGGAAGGACAGAGGGAAGAGGAAACGGAGCAGGTAAGAAGAGGCTGTGACCACCCATGCCTCCTCCTCACATACCCAGAATGCCATGTCTGGATTCATTTCTTAGGAGGAATGACTGTTTATGGGATTGAAGGGAAATTTATTTTGTTTCTTACTTTTTATTGAGTGATGATGGCTTACAACACCGTGTATGACTTACAGGTACAGGCGCACACCTCTTCAAATACATTACCACCCACCGCCGATAATCCTCCATCACAGTCCATCGGCCTCTGTCCCGCTTTGATCCCTACCATCCCTCCTCCTCTAAATTTCTTTCTTTTTTATTTTTTTAAGATTTATTTTTTATTTATACATACAAGCTGGGGTACAGGCCAGAGGCATGGGGCAGCGAGAGGGTTCACCAGAGACAGAGCGGGGAGCAGAACAGGCAGATCAGAAATACACTGCTGAGGGGAGCAGCGGGCGAGGCAGGAGAGGTCTACCGCGCCATGTGGGATTCTCCCCGGCCAGGCGTCGAACACGCGTCGCCACCGCCGACAGCTCCACAGCGCAGTGCCCAACCGCTGCGCCACCGGGAAGGCCCCTAAATTTCTTTTTTTTTAAGATTTATTTTTTTATGCATACAAGCTGGAGTGCAGGCCAGAGGTGTGGGGTAGTGAGGGGGTTCATCAGTGACAGAGCGGGGAGCAGAACAGGCAGATGACCGCAGTACACCGCTGAGGGGAGCAGCCAGCGATGCAGGAAAGGTCTGCTGCGCCTTGTGGGAATCTCTCTGGCCTGACATCAAACTCGCGCCACAGCTGCCCACTGCTCCACAGAGCTGCGCCTAACCCTCTGCGCCACCAAGGAAGCCCCCTTCTATAAATTTTTTTTAATTATTTTATTGTTATTTATATCTTTTATATTTTGTATTCCCTTTGGGTAGCCCACCACCAATTCACCCGTGACCCACCTCCGTGGTCCCTTGTGTCCTTTTCTACTCCATTTTGTGCCCTTATCCTCCCCCTCCCCCGCTGAGTGTCTCTCTCCTATTTGGTTTCCCGATAGTCCTGTTATAAGTGAGACCACTCGATATTTTTCTCTTTCTTTCTGGCTTATTTCACTGAGCATAATCCCTTCTAGTTCCATCCATGTTGCTGCAAATTGCACGTGTTTATCTTCTTTGAATGCTGAATAGTATTCCACTGTATATATGTACCACATCTTCTTGATCCAATCGTCTATTTTTGGACATTTGGGTTGTTTCCATACCTTTGCTATTGTCAGTCAGGTGTTACAATCGGACAGTGTCTACATCAGCCCCCGATGCCTTTCTTCCTGGTGTCTTTAGGACCCACTCCCTGTCCCTGCCCCATTTGTCTGTATAAAGTTTAAAATAATCTGACAATTTCCAGGAGTAGCTTCACCCTCTTACTTGCACACCCTGAAATATGCCTCACAACAAAAACATGACTATCTATTCATTTCCCTGCCAACTTATATAAATTGGCCTCCATTTGTGGCCATTCACTTGAAAGGAGAAAGCTATTCTATTCAATAGCTCTGTATATGAAACCAAGCCGGACTTTAGAGAGGTGTTCTCAGGGAGCTTTATTTCTATGTAACACAGGTAACTATCAATACAAGTTGCATCATATGAACCTCTTTCTCTTTCTCCTCTTCGCATTCCTTTTCTCTTCTCTTCCCTACCCCTATTTCTCCCTCCCCCATCTCAATTTATTCATTGCTATCATGTCTTTTCTTACCAGAATAGCAAAACCTAATTATCTTCACTAAGAACCTTCATTTCGCTCAAGCATGAGAAAATGAGCTTTCCTTTCTTCTAGCAGCAGTTCCTGATCGGAAAAGGGATCTCTGTATCTTGGAAAGCAGGGTATACTGTATGCAGGAATCAGACAATAGAGAAGATAGTTCTGCAGTGGTGGAGCAGAAATTCAAAATATCATTACTGAAAAACATCTCCAATCTTTAACCTGATAAAGGTTTAATATCCAGGGTGAGGGGCCTCCCTGGTGGTGCAGCATTTAAGCACTGCGCTGTGGAGCTGCTGGTAGCAGCAATGCGAGTTCAACGCCCCAGCTGGGGAACTTCCCACATGGCGCAGCAGACCTCTCCTGCCACGCCTGCTGCTCCCCTCAGCAGTGTATTTCCGTCGATCTGCCTGTGCTGCTCCCCACTCTGTCTCTGGTGAACCCTCTCGCCTCCCCACGCCTCTGGCCTGTATCTCAGCTTGTATGCATAAATAAATAAATCTTTTAAAATATATATCCAGAGTGAAATTCATATTAAAAAAATTTAACTTGGAAAATTACTGTGGGAAAAATTAGTTTTAATTGAGTACAAATGAGTTTACACTATGAGGTAAGTAACCAACTTTGGAGCCAGACACCATCACCAACAGCAAAAATTCCAGATGCTTTCTTTTCAGAAATTACAAACTTACCGAGAACAAAAATGTGGGGATTTTCTTTCTCACTAAGGTGAAGCGATCAGTTATACCAAATTTCTAAATCAGTCTACAACTACAAATTGCACATGGACAAAACTGTCATTTTAGTATATGAAGATGATGTGTGTAAGCTTTATTTCTGATTTGCAGCAATATGGGGTGTTCACAAACATTAATGCTAACTCTTGATATTTATCATTAACTGTGATGCATGGAGTACCTCTCTAAGGGTAATCCAGGTTGCTAATGCTAGAATGATTAGCAATATTTCAAACTATTTGTAATATAAACTTTTTGCTTTCAGTAATTTCAGAAAACCAAAAATGATCTCAACTTTTGAAAATTACATCCCATTTAACATAACTGGAGAAAAATGAAGCTTCAATCAATCAAGTCAGTTAAATGAACATTTCTGTAACGAGATTAATTCATGCGATTATCATTTATAAGATTAATTTTACTTGAAGCTCATAATTATTTCCTTAGTAATTACTTGCTAAAGCCCACAGCTATTGACTTTTATCCATTCAGAAAATATTTATTGACTACTAGGTGCTAGGAATACAATGATGTTTTCCTTCTAGTTGATATTTTTCAAAGGCTGACATAAGAAGAGACACCCAAGAATTTGATATAGTTTTATAAATGTCTTCACAGTTTGTTACAGTAGCACAATGAAGGACTACCTGGAAGTATCAGGAAGGCATTGGGAAGAGAAGGTATATGAGTAGAGTTTTTAATAATAATACTAACAATAACAGCTCATGGTACATAGAACATCCATTTGGGTCCATGTGCTTCCTCCCAATGGGACATGGAGGCAAAGGGGAACTGACCAAACAGCTTGGTTAGTATTATTGATATGAGTCCTTTATTTCTGACACCGGATTTCATGTTTTCTGCCAGTATCCATGAATTGTGGCTAGCTACCATACTAGCTAGCAAACAGAATAAGCTCTCAGATCTTTTTTTTTTTTAATTTTTATGCATACAAGCTGGGGAGTAGACCAGAGGCATGGGGGGGTGAGAGGATTCACCAGAGACAGTGGGGAGCAGAACAGGCAGATAGACTGAAATACACTGCTGAGGGGAGCAGTGGGAGAGGCAGGAGAGGTCTGCCGCACCATGTGGGAATCTCCCCAGTCAGGGGTTGAACTTGCGTCCAACAGCTCCGCAGCACAGCGCTTTAACCCGCTGCACCACCGGGGAGGCCCCAGCTCTCAGATCTTTTATGTTCTTGACAATATTCAGTATTTTGAAAAAATAGAATATAAGGAATGGTCAGTGGGGGAAAAATTGTATTCAGGAAAAACAGTTCACTGCATTTATTTGTAAAGAATGACATGCATATATTTTCCCACTTAGGTCATTAGTATTCTGGCAGGATACACTTTAAAATAATTGTTAGACAGCTTGAGTGACTTAGATTTAGATGGTCCAATTTGGACTAATAAGGAGGAAAATCACACGAATCTTACATGAATTTTTCAATATATGTTCATTTTTCTTTTCTTCAGTTCTGACTTTTAATACAGATCAAATCTGTATTTATATAAAATTTTTTAAACAGATCTGACTTGCAATCCTATAAATGCTGCAAGATAAACAACTTCATGTATAGGAGAAACCATTCCACTATGACTAGGGTTTACAGATTACCTGATATAGATAAACATCCATTCCCATAGGTGTTTTTACAGACAAATAAAAGAATTTTTGTAAAAGTTTGATTCATCACCAAATTTTCTACTAATGAATATTGAAACACACACACGTGCATGTACACACACACACACACACACACACACATTCCTAAATTCTTGAGTAGGAGGGGAGATTAATTAAAAAGTATGAATATCTTTTGGGAATTCTAAAATTTCACATGATGGCTGATATTGATATGTGTTTAATATATCTTACATATATTTATTTATCATTGCCTAATATTAGATTAATATTATGAATGATACAAGAAACACTCTGCTTTCTGGTTTTGAAAGAGTAGGGGTCAGTTTCTAGAAGCAGGACGACAACAAGAACATCCTCTATTCACTTTGCCTTATATTCTTTAGTTTTGCACAATTTATTAGTTCATCACTTTTTAAACATTTCTACTTTAGTTATTGATCAAACTCTTGATTATATTCAGTTTGGGTGGGGAATGTCAACTCATTTGAGAGTCAATTAAAGTTTCCATTTTGGTTGGTTCAAATGAAAATGATAAAACCCTTTTCTACAGAGGCATTCACTCACGAGTGGATTTGGCCTCATCACAAACTGAAAATCACTAAGCTTGATTCAAAATTAAATCAGAATTCAAGTGAAAATATTTCCTGCATACATGCACATTCACGGTCACAGTTTACAAAGAGCTCATTTTGCAGTGAGATTAGAGACCGAGTTATAATCTCTTAGATTTCTGCTTGTATTTTATCCTGTTATTTCATTTCTCTTTTGGAAATAACTGCCTTCATCACGCATCAATCATATTCACCGTGATATATTTTCTACATCCCAGAGACCAGGGGGGTATATGTCATTCTTTGTCCTTTTGCTTATTTGAAAAGGGAGAGTTACAATATAAAAATGTCAGAAATCAAATTTATAAGAGAATGGCATGGTTTATAAACCATTCTAAAAGAGTCTTACTACCTTTGAAAATGTACTATATGAATTAAGTTCTGGATCTTACAAAGCTGTATTTTTTTTAAAGATTTATTTATTTATGCATACGAGCTGGGGTACAGTCCAGAGGAATGGGGCGGTGAGAGGGTTCACCAGAGACAGAGTGGGGAGCAGAACAGGCAGACAGATGGAAATACACTGCTGAGGGGAGCAGCAGGCAAGGCAGGAGAGGTCTGCCGCGCCATGTGGGATTCTCCCTGGCCGGGCGTCGAACTCGCGTCGCCGCTGCCGACAGCTCCACAGCGCAGCGCTTAACCGCTGCACCACCGGGGAGGCCCACAAAGCTGTATTTAATCCAGTTTTGTGAATGCAAAATCATCATTAGCTAGAAATACAGATATATAGAAGCATATTTACATTCATTAGAAAACTTGTTGAAATTTTGGAAAATAGAGAAATGTGCATGTTGGATATGCAGCCTCAGGATATAGGAATGAGAAATCTATTCTACTCATGAGTCCCAAAAAGGGGCTCACTAGCCACATGGGCCATGGGAACCACAGGGGAAGCACCAAGTTTTGGTGATGTGGCAGAGTCAGGAGCACGAGAGCAAGGCCTAGACCAGAACCTTTAAAGGTTCCCATAGGCCAGGATGCATTTCCACCAGCAGAATAGCAGAGTTCCTTTTTCTCCACATCCTCGACAACATTTGTTTTCACCTGTTTTTTTTAATGTGTGCCATTCTCACTGGTGTAATAAAATGGTTTCTCATTGTGGTTTTAATTTGCATTTCTCTGATTATGAGGGATGTTGAACATTTTTTCATATACCTGTGGTACATATATACAGTGGAATACTATTCAGCAATCAAAAAAGATAAACACATGCAATTCACAGCAACACGGATGGAACTAGAAGGGATCATGCTCAGCAAAAGAAGCCAGAAGGAAAAGCAAAAATATCAAATAGTTTCACTTATAGGAGGAATATAGGGGAACCAAATAAGAGATCAGGAGGAGACAATAACAACAACAACAAAAACAAAAACTGGCAGGCAACCATAAATGAGAGACATTCGGCGAGGGAGGGGAAGGATAAGAGTTCAAAACTGGGGAGGAAAGAGCACAAGGGATTATGGTGACAGTTCACGGATGAATTGGTGGTGGGAAATACACAATAATGTAAAAGATATAAGTATAAAAACATTTAAAAATTAAAAAATAAAAAAACATGGGAAAGACAAGGCAAGCCAGTGAGTGTTGAACACCTTAGGATTGGCTAGTGGGCATAATTCCAGAAGGCTTTTGGAGCCCACAGGTAGTCTCCAAATGCCTGGTACCTGGCCTTGGATGATTTAGGGCAGAGGACATACCAATCTGTTAGGTGAAAGTTTAATAAGGAAAGGGTTAGGGGATATGGGTTTGAACTGGTTGTTTTGTGGATGGAATATATGCTCCCCACTAAAACATTTTGTTCTCTCTAAGAGTTGACTGATAGTCACTATGGAAAGCTATGTAGAAGCTCCTTAAAACACTAGAAATGGGCTTGACATATGGTCCAGAGATTCCACTGCTAGGATTCTACCAAAAGAACACAAAAACACTAACCTGAAAGGAAACCTGTCCTCCTATATCACTGGTCAACAAATTTTTACAAAAGTCATGTTACTGAAAGAAAATTAATCATTTCCTATCAATTTGTATGTGCTCAACACAAATATGACAGTCAAATTCTAATTTTGGCTCTGGCCTTTTTTGGAATCTGCAATAAATTGATGTTTCCATCACGAAATGCATGCCAGTAGTAATAGGCCTACGGTTAATACCTGTAAAAAATCAAGTACAGACTATTTCTTAGATTTCTTTGCTTGTCTCTTGTGCAGCTGTTCAGGAGCATCTCTAGGGAGTGTCCAGCAGTAGTCAGCCAGCATTGCAGTGGACCATTTCCCCTGGTATCTTTGTTCCATTGATGCAATATCTTGAAAATGCTGGCCATGTTCATCACTAACCGTACCACAGTTTTCAAGGAAGAAATTCAGATGGGAATGAAGGAAGTGGATCTTTAGAGACATACTGCAGCCAAGTTTCGGAGACTACATCAGCATGTCTTCTACCAATTCCTTGTAGTTTTCTGCCCTAACATTCCCAAGAAAGTTTGTAGACACTAGACGAAAAGCATTCCACGCTTGTTTCGCATCACCCTGCAGCAAGTTGTTGAGCTGGTCATCTTTGAAGAGCTCTCGAATCTAAGCACCCACAAAAACTCCCTCTTTAATCTTTGCTTCGCTGAGTGGAGGAAATTTTTCATGCAGTTATCGGAAAGCTGGCGAGGTCTTGCCCATGGCTTTCATAAAATTCTTCATCAAACCTAGTTTGATGTGAAGGGGTGGTGAGGACTTTGTGAGCCTCAACCAACTCTCCAACTGCTACATTTTGTCTGCACATCCATCCCTTCCACAGGTAGTGCAATTCACTTGCTCGGCTATCCCACTCACATAAGAAACACATGTATTTTGTATATCCCTGCTGCAGTCCCATGAAAAGGGTAACTTGCTTCAGATCACCACAGACGTGCTGGCTGTACATGTTATACTCCATGGTATTCAGTAGCTGCTTTAAGTTATGGTATGTCTCTTTCATGTGGACAGCATGCGCTACTGGAATAGATGGAAGACAGTTTCCATTGTGCAAAAGCACAGCCTTAAGGCTCAGTTTCGAAGAGTCTAGAAATAGTCTCCATTCTTGTGGGTCATGAGTGGTTTCTAAGGTATTCATGAGGCCCTCACTATCGGAACAGAATACCTGAGTACTTTTCTTTCTGAAGAAAGGCTCCAACTGCTGGAGGCTCTTTCGATATCAAGTAATTGTGACATTTTCTTCTAGAAGGTTCCATTGTTGGAGTCTTCATCCTAGCAATTCTGCCTCATTCTTGGGTAAGTCCAAATCACAAACCAAGCCATTTAGTTCTTCCTGTGTTAGTCTGTGTGGGGTTGATGATGCACCACAGTGAAAATCTGGATCACTGCATGCTGATCGAACAGGTCGGGTCACTCTTGTCCTCATCAGATGAATCAAGAGAATATTCTGCTGGAGGTTCTGGAATAGGAAGTCCCTCACCATGTGTAACTGGTCTCAATGCAGACAAAGTCTGAAATAGTTTCAATGCTCAACCTTTCCGACAGGGCTTTCTATAGTGCACTGCTGAAGTCAGCTTACCTCAGCAGCCGCCTCGCATTAGTATTGAATTGCATCAGAAAATGATGCAATCAACTCTGGATGATGTGTGCATGATGGTATTATGCAATGTGATGCAATATTACATCATTCTAGGCTGATTTAGGATGATTTTGCAGTCCCACTGGATAAATTTACATGGTGAAACATAAAATGAATTATATGAAATATCTTCAAAAGGAGAGCTAATAAAAAAATTTCAGGGTTATATTCATGTTCAGCACCAAGATACTACAGATTAGGGACTTTTTAAGTCAGTAACGATCTCAATGTTGACCACAGTATTAACTGCAGCACTGTTTACAATAGTCAAAATATGGAAACAACCCAAATGTTCTAAAACAGATGAGTTTATCAAGAAGATGTGGTACATACACACTATGGAATACTACTCAATGATCAAAACAGACAAACTCATGCCATTCGCAGCAACACAAATGGAACTGGAGGGGATTAGGCTAAGTGAAGTAAGTCAAAAGGAAAAAGATAAATATCAGATAGTTACACTGATATGTGGACTATACAGAAACCAACAAAGGATCAGAAAAAAGACAAACCTTGAAAGCTGGCCATAGATATGAGGCATTCCGGAGGGAAGGGTAGGGGAAAGGGTGAGGAGAGGTAAGAATGGGGGGAGGGGAGCAAGCACAAGAGACTATGATGATGGACTATGGGTGCTTTGGTGGTGGGAGAACTAAGATGACAACACCTGAAGACAAAAATCTTATAGTGTCCAAAAATTAAATGACAAAAGAAAGATCAACTTAAGCAAAAAAAAAAAAAAAAAAAGACTTGGCTGATAGATCGCTTGGAGAATGGGAAGTCTCTTCCCAAAACACACATGCCAGCAAAAACACACATGCCAGAGCATCAAGAATACAGAGATTAAGAATATTAATTAATATAATTGGTCTTATGATGGATGGATGTCAAATAGACAAACAGCAAATTTAAGAAAATGCAAAAGGCATGATTTTTTTTTCATATTCCATTAAGAAACATCCTCCAATTTACAGTAATTCTTTTACTAGATGGTCATTTTTATAGATGTTGATATTTAAATAATTCAACAATGAATTGGGAAAAGAGTAAGTGATAAGAAAAAAGAAAGTGTATGTATTTAATATATATAAATAAATGTGTATCATATGTAATTATATATTATATAAAGTAAAATATATGATCCTACACAATATGATCATTAAGTTATAATTAGCGCCTCATAATATGTAGTATTATGTGCTGTGTGCTATGTCTACCTAAGGAAATTAGAAAAGCAAGTTAGAGCTGAATTTATTGACTACAATATACTGACAGGTGAAGAAGATGACTACAAAATAACACATTTATTGAAATACCTCTTAAGCACCAACAATCAACCAACCAACATCCCTTTAATATAATATACTATATATATAGTCATTTGAACAAAGGAAAAAGTGTGGAAGAAAAAAAAAGAAAAATGTGTTTGTGACAAAAAGAAAAACGTGTTTGTAACATGTGACAAATGAGTCAGAATCATGAATATCATAAACAAAGAGCACAAACAAATCAATAAACATAGATCGACTACTGATGAAATTCATTTGGAACCACAAAAAACCTCGCATAGCTAAAGCCCTACTAACTAAAAAGAAAGAAAACGGAGGAATTTCACTCCCTGATTTCAAATTATACTACAGAGCCATAATAATTAAGACAGCATGGTACTGGAACAAAAACAGACAGAAAGACCAATGGAACCGAATAGAATACCCGGAATTAAAGCCACATATCTATGAACAACTAATCTTTGACAAAGGAGCAAAGAAAATGCAGTGGAACAAGGACAGTCTATTCAATAAA
>PVIJ01024845.1:0-11602 GCA_004024925.1 Scalopus aquaticus
ACCATGGAGAGGGATCACGGGTGAATTGGTGGTGGGCTGCCCAAGGGGAATACAAAATGTAAAAGACATAAATAACAATAAAAAAAATTTAAAAAAAATTAAAAAAAACCAAAAAAACAGGCAACAACAAATGTTGGTGAGGATGTGGAGAAAAAGGAACTCTCCTACACTGCTGGTGGGAATGCGAACTGGTTCAACCAGTATGGAAAGCTGTGTGGAGTTTCCTCAGTCTGCAAAGAATTGAGCTTCCGTATGACCCAGCAGAACCAGTTCTGGGAATCTACCCAAAGGACACAAAAACATTAATTCAAAAGGACACCTGCACCCCTATGTTTATTCCAGCACTATTTATAATAGGTGAGACTTGGAAACAACCCAAATGCCCAAAAATAGATGACTGGATCAAGAAGATGTGGTATATATACATAATGGAATACTATTAAACCTTCAAAAAAGATGAACTCACACCATTCGCAGCAATATGGATGGAGCTAGAAGGGATTATGCTCAGTGAAATAAGCCAGAAAGAAAAAGAAAAATATCAGATGGTTTCACTTATAGGAGGAATATAGGGGAACCAAATAAGGGATCAGGAGAAAAATTGTAAGTTAAAAAACAAAATTAACAGGCAACTATTAATCAGAGACATGCTGCAGGGGAGGGGAAGGGAGAGGGATGAAAACAGGGGATGGAAGAACACAAGGGACTGTGGTGATGGTGCACGGATGAATTGGTGGTGGGAATTATATGGGGACTACACCTGAGAGAAAGCATACATTGTATAAAAAGGAGAATGATGTAAAAAAAATTAAAGAAATGGTATCTTCTAGACAAGTTCCACTCAAGCAGAAGCAGGGCAACAGCAAAAGAAGTGGACCACTTAGGGGACCAGCATCCACCTGAATTAAAGCAGCAGGAATGGGAAACAATTTCTTCTTCTTGTGTTTAATACATTCCACAAATGCCCCATTATATCAACTGGGAGTGTCTTCGGACAGGAAATTTGTGTTCTTAAAAATGGCACTCTCCTCAAACTTAAGCAAAACTTGGAGGAGTGAGAGCAGGGAGTGATGTTAGAGATCTTACTTTTCTTAGTAGTGATTTTGTCTTTCCTTAAGTTTAATAGAAAAGTCAGCTCCTGGAAGCTTCAGTTTGGAGTGGCTTGAGTTCCTTTTTGAAAATAAACACAGAAATAAAAATAATATGGTCTTTCAGAATAACAAAGGGCAGGACTATTTAATAGAAATAGAATGTGAAACACATATATCAGACATTTTTAGCAGTCACATTACAAAAGTAAAAAAAAATTCAGTAAATAATATATTTAATTTAGCTCAATATATGTAATATATCATTTTGACTTGCAATAGTCATACAAAATATTAAAGTATTTTATATTTTTCCATGTTAACATTTGATTTCCAGGGAATACTTCCTATGTATAGCACACATTGATTATCATGTTAAATTGTCATTGGAAATTAATAGATTTTATAACATTTGCAGTTGAAAAAGTCGATTTACATATCCAAAATGTTTCAACCTTGAATGTTTCAAGAACTGAATTAAATATCACTTTAATGTAAAGAATTATTTATTTTTAATTAATTGCAATTAAATCAAAATACAACTTCAGTTCCTCAGTTCCGCTAATAATGTTATAATTGTGCGATGTCACCTGCTGTGGCAACTGTCTTGGATCACAGGAGAGAAGAATAAAATCAAAGCCCTTTTTCTCGGGCATTTCAATCCCTTTTCTTCTCTAATGATTACCAATCCAGGAATTTCATAGGAAGCCGTGTGATGAAAGTACATTTGGTGAAGACACAGAAAGGCTCATTCTAGACCAGCCTCCATCGCCTTTGCGCTGTGTCATATCTCTCCCGTAGGTGGAGGAGAATGGAATTCACTTCCCTGCCTTGTTTGTAGGTGTATTGTCGAGCCAATGGCATCTGCAAATAACAAGTTTCTGGAATTTGAGTAGTTCTCAAATGATTATTCACAGACCCACTGTTTTTTTCCCACCTGACTTTCCTCCATAAGGTCAAACTTGTTTTCCCCAAATATTTTCTTAAATGGGTTTAACAACTTTAAAAAAATAATGATTTCAACTTCACTGTGCTGGTCCTTCCCCACTGACCATGTTTTTGTTTTGTCGCTACCCTGAACAGTGACATCTTGCAATGAACGTACTGAAGAGAAGACTTGGCCAGGGTAGAGCAGAGCAGGGAGTCACCGCCACTGTCTAGATACATGCTTCTATCCATGCAGTCTCTGGCTATTGTGTTTGGTTGCTTTTCAGTTTCTTTCTGTTTTTGGTAGCCACAAGCACTTGATTTATATCAAGTTTATCAGTAACTGAAACCCTCATTTTCCCTCTTCCTGTACTTATTTGATTAATTTTGTTGCACTTTCTGAAATGCCTCATTTTTTTTTTTGCCTCTGTACAATTTTAGGCACTTAGAACTTTTCTTAACCTATCCAACATTTTATTATTATTGCATTAAATTTGAATAGGGGGTCTAAAGGGACTTGTAGGGAAGTGCCCTTCAAAGGTGAATGAACATACAAATACACTAAGGAACTTGTAAAAGTGAAAATTCTGATTCAGTAGGTCGGGAGGAGAGTCCAATAGTTTACATGTCTAACTAGCTTCTTGGATTGCGTTTTGAATAACAAGTTATTTGGCTATGTGTAGGATTTTCTTACAGTCTTCCACATTTTCTCCATTATTAGGTAATTATTCACTCTTTTTTTTTGTTTTGAACATAACTAGAATTTTATTTATTTGTTTTAATATTTGTAACTTATTTTGTTACATCGTTATTATTTTTTAAAGATTTATTTATTTATGGATTCAAGAACTGGGGTGTAGGCCAAAGAAGTGGGGGTGGTGGTGAGAGGATTCCGCAGAGACAGAGTGGGGAGCAGAGCAGGCGGATCTACAGAAATACGCTGCTGAGGGGAGCAGCGGGCGAGACAGGAGAGGTCTGCTGCCCCATGTGGGAATCTCCCTGGCCAGATTCAAACTCATGTTGCAGTGGCTGCAGATAGCTTTATAGGTTGAGACTCAACCCGTTGCGCCACCAGGGAGGCCCATCATCATTGTTCATTTTTGTACAATTTTTGATTTCTCCCCTCAGGTGTAGTCTCCATAATTCTCCCACCACCACGGCACCCGTGAACCACCACCATAGTCCCATGTGCTCTTCCTGCCCCTGTTTTACTCCCTTCTTCCCCCTCCCCTGCTGTATGCCTCAGATCTATGGCCAGCTTCCACTTTTGTCTTTTTCCTGATCTTTTGTTCAGTATCTCTATATTCCACATATACGTGAAACCATCTGATATTTATCTTTTTCCTTCTGACTTATTTCACTTAGGCGATTATGCATTTTTTCATAGTAAACCAGTTCTGAGATCCTTTAAAACCTTGGTCGAAGATTCCATATACAGAATTTTGAGATTCTCAGCTCCTTTAAGGGAAGGAACCATGTATACTCTTCTTTTGGGTTCCTTTATATCCTATTAATAAGTGTGGTAGGTCTCTTTGGTGGTGCAAGGGGTTAAGTCTCAGCACTATCAAGCTATCTCCACTGTGACATGAGTTCAATCCCCAACCAGGGAGCTAACCCACGTGGCTCAGCAGACCTTTCCTGTCTCACCTGCTGCCCCCCTCAGCAGTGTATTTCCTTCGATCTACCTGTGCTGCTCCCCACTCTGTCTCTGGTGAATCCTCTCACCACCACCTCCACACCTCTGTCCTACACCCCAGTTCTTCTTGTGTAAATAAAAATAAATCTTAAAAAAATGTTGTGCTGATTTGTATTGACCTTGTTGGGCTTCTCTGTGAGAGCTGGGAGGGCCACAATCACAGAAGCCTTTCCAAGGAGGCAGGGGCACCCAATACCAGAGCATTTGTCACTTTCTGGAAAATATTTTTCCAGTTAGTTTTGATTCAAACTTAATTTTTATTTTCCCCCTTTCTGATTCATTTTGTCAAAATTAAAAATAAACCAGTGTAAAACATCAATATTAGAGATCATTTAATTTCACTGGAAGGTGGAAGAGAGAGGGGGAGGAAGCCATTTGTGGAAAAGTTAACTTAGTCTTATTGGAAATTTCAGGGCTCCTCAAACTATTTACATGCTCAGATGTAGACTCAGAGTGAGGGTTTGTTTGTTTGTTTGTTTGTTTTTTCAGAGTAGAAATTTGCTCCAGGTTTCCTTCTTTCTTTCTCTCTGTCTCTGACTGTTTCTTTCTCATTCCCAGACCTGCATCTCCCTTAGATACCCGGCCCCCTCCTCTACTGTTATAGTGGTTTTTTTTCCCTTCTTAATCTTCAATTCATCGAGTTTCATACTGTCTTTGTCACACTTCTTTAAAAACCTGTTTCAAAGTATCTTTCTAGTAATCCAGATAGCCCTCATCCAACACCTTTCATGTGGTTCTGATAAGAGTCATATAGAGCAGCGTTGTTTTCTGGAAATGAATTGGACCTCTTCACCAAAGCAGGGCTGATAGGAGGCGGGAAAAACCAGGCGCGGCTCATACAAGTGTGAAAGGGGCCCGCTGGAGTGTTCTGTGTTCTCTGCTAAATCTCAAAGGTGATGCTGAGCAAATAACCGTGGAAAGAATGAGAGGTTGAGTCCCAGTTTGTCTTACTCTGCACTGAAATGCAACCAGCCTTGTTTATATATGAAAATACTGGGTTTTCCCCAAGCAGTTGGTAATGATGTAATTATAGACTCCCCTCTCTCGCTCCCTGGAGTAAAATGGCTGCCAAGGTATTTTGGAACAGAACTGTGAAAGTGTTAATGACCACTGGGAGTGTATGACCGATATCCAAGGGTCCTTGGATATATTCTGTGTTTACTGTGATCAAGCTGGCATCCATTTTCTCTTAGGTGAGGATTCTGAAATATCATTGGTTGACGCAAGCTTACCGCCTGGTTATTTCTGTTCAGGATACACAGTGAGCGTGTGTGTGTGTGTGTGTGTGTGTGTGTGCGCGTGCGCGCGTGCAGGGGGGGAGATGGAATTTATACTGGGAGTCCTTAAGGAAAGGCAGTTTACAGATGAGTTCCAGTGGAGCCCATCAGGAAGAAGAAAGAAACCAAACACAAGAGACAGTGCTTAGCAATTAAAACCAGCCCTTGCTTGTGTGGTCCTATGGAAATGGACTGCTGGGAGGAAGACTGGATTTCTGATGTTGTCTGAAGCCAAAAGCCTGTTGAGTGCTCTTTATAATGTAGTGGAGAAAATGTCTAAACCCTTGAAATTCAGGGAAGTTACTTAATAGCTCTGATTACTGCAGGCCACTAGGCTGTGGGTCATGGGATCATGGCTACGTGAAGAAGAAAATGGGAGGGTGGGTTGAGCCAGACTCAGAACCAGTTCTGGAAAGCACTGAGACTTTCCAGCTAGCTAGTTTGCTTTATTTATTATCATCAATTATTATTTATTATAAGATAATTATGATTAATTATATACAATATATAGTTATAAAAATGGTTTTTTGCACTGAGAATTAACCTATGTGCATTAATAATATCATAAAATGTCATTAGCAGAAAAATAAACAGTATAACCCCTGTTCCTTCAACCTCCGTGCATACTGTGTGTTGTGCATTTTTTTTGTTGTTTTGTTTTCTATGCTTTGAACAAAAAGATAATTATGTCCACATGTTAGATATAATTTTAACTGAATTTTAAAATTTAGCTTATATCATAAATATATTTCATGTAGTTTCAAAATTGTCATGCACATTTTGTTATGTCAGTCTTAGTGGCTGTTTTTGTAGGTTTGTGCCAAAAATTACTTATTCATTTCCATGTTGTTAGGCTTTTCTTTTACATTATATTTAATGAAACCATATAGCCTCAGTATTTTGTGCTAATTCTCCAGAATTGATTCTTAGAAAGGTTATTTACTTTTATATGATGGGCAATGTCTACAGGATTTATGAGTTGATTTTTGTGTGTTTAAAAAAGAGTAGTATTTGTTGGTCAGTATCAAAAACTGTATTGCCTACATAGAGCTGATGCTTGAGACAATTGTCTGTTCTACCTTTACCTGAAACCAGCAAGCTTAGCTCTGCCTGCTCTAAATCAAACAAAAACAGATCCTAGAGGTTAAAGAAACAGGAACTAGTTGCTCTTCTGACTGCAGCATGCAAATTGGTTCAAGGGAGTGCCTGCTTTCCTGAAATCTCTTCTGGCTGGGCTCCAGCGGTGAGGGGCATGAATATGTGGGCAGTGGGCTTATTTACTAATTGTGTAATCTTGGGCGAGTCTCTTGACTCAGCTGAGATTCATTTTGTCTATCTGGCATTCATCCTCTTGTTGGGTTGTTGTAATGATTAGAGAAAATGTTTGTAAAAGAATTAACATTACATCCAATCCATAATGGATGCTCACCAAATTAGCTATTGTCATCTTCATTATTGTTGTTGTGTACTCTTTGTCTCTTTCCCCAAGGACTTCACTTTGCTCCCCTGCATTCAAATACCCCCATTGTACTCCAGCAACCACACTATACCTTTTTGGAATCAAGATGCTTCAACTCCTCATAAATATATGGTACTTTTACTCCTCTCACCAACACGTTTACCCACCACCAGAAAACATCTCTCCAGACTGGTCCTCCTTACTTCTACATGAGCTTCTACTTTCCTTCTATTTGGGTTTAAACTTCGGACACTGGCTAAGGCAAGAATAACTCAGAATTTTATGTTTGGGGAAGAATGTGTAATGATGTCTACCATTTATCTGTGGTAACTGGACACTATACAAAACATATAGAGGATTATATTTATTGACTTCCTTTAGAGTTAGGACCCCTGAATCATTATTCAGCAGTTAGATGCACCAGTGTCACAGACAAGACATTCCCATTTTGCTGAGTTGCATAATTTGGGCAGGTCTCAGATGTGAGCTATGGGGAGAAATATGTAAGGACAGGTACACATCAAAGGACAATTTTTTTTTTTACTCAACATCTTTTTAATCCAACCTTTGTAATCAGGTAATGTTGCTGCTCTGCATCTAAGCTTGCCCTAGTTTGCTTAAAATTTCTTGGTTTTGTACATTTTCTGAATATAGGCACATTTGTATTGGTCCAAAACACAAGAAGTGGAATATAGTATTAATCAATTTCTTTCATTGTCCAAATTAAAAGAGTTAAAAAAAATGCCCTTTGGGTAGGTACCTATGAGTAGAACTGTTGGGTCATATGGTAGATTGGTAGATCCATGTTAATATTTTGAGAACCCGCCATACTGCATTTTTTTTTCATTTTTATCATTTTCACCAAATCCATGCCCATACTCCATCTGCTTACCTCCATCAATCCATCCACCCTTACTTTATTTCCTATGATAACTATTGTTTTCTTTTTGATGAGTTCGTTTTTATTCCTTCATGATTTACATATGATTATTGTTATTATTATTGGTATTTATATTACACAGATGAGTGAAATCAACTGAAATTTGTCTTTTATTTTTTGACTGATTTCACTCAACATAACCACCTTGAGGTCCATCCATTTTGTCTTAAATACCAACATTACATCTTTCTTCATAGCTGTGTAATATTCCATTGAAATATATTCCACAGTTTCTCTATCCATCAATTGTTGAAGGGCACCTGGGCTGGTTCCTTGATTTGGCAATTGCAGACAGTTCCGCTGTGTACATAGGTATAGATAGACCTTTTCAGATTAGAATTAGAATTTTCTTGTTATTTGGGTGAATGCCAAATAGTGGTATTATTGGGTCAACAGAATTTCAATTTTTATTTTCTTGAGAAATCTCCGTGCCATTTTCTACAGGTGCTATACTAGCTTGCTATACTAGTTACTACCAAGAGTGGATGTGCATTCCTTTTTTATCACAACCTTGCCGACATTTGTTAATTTGACTTTGTGAAAATTTGAGATCCACGCTGTGGAAAGGCTGTTAGAATCAAGTATAGAATCATCTCAACTGTGAAATTTTCTCAGGAGACTGGGAGCAGGAGGAGGACATGAAACAGAACAAAACCATAACAATATTATCTTAATAGCTTGCTCTATGCCAGTCTTTAGTTACCATAAAATTAACATGTGATTCATCCAAACCTCATTTAATAGGTATTAGTATCACCCTACAGGTGAACTAAATTTCTGAAAGTTATAGACCTGATAATTGGTAAAGCAGGGATTTGAATTTAGATTCGTTTTTCTCTAGAGCTTAGGTTCAGGTTAGTAGTAGACTGGCAGTCCTAGGCAGGATAGATTAAATGGGATGGGACCAAGGTGACTGGATGAATAGTGACCACTAAGTGTTCCAGAGATATCTGAGGGTCTGAAGTAAGAGAAATGCAGTAGTTGGGGGAAAAGATACAGATAGGAGATCTGGCAAGAATACATGTTATAGTGCCAACACTCAATTCCCCATCAATATCGGATTCTCTGTGGAAGTTTTGTTTGTTTATTTTTGAATGTAGATTCCCACAGAATACCTCTGGCCTTCTGAATCAGAATCTTTGGGCTAGGGCTTGGTATTTTAACAAAGCGCCTGAGCTCTGAAACTCTGCCAGATTCAAGAACCACAGCTCTGCAGGCTTGGTTTAGTGTTTGGAGTAGAAGAATGAAAGAGGGAGAATTTTAAGATGACATCCAGGGTTCTGAATGTTGTGACTAAGTGAATTATGGGTACCTTTCACCAAGCTAGGAAATGGAAATAATTTTGAAGGGTAGTTTGGGTCATAGTGAAATGGGCCGGTTCTATGGATTGCTGGATATCAGAGTGTAAAGCTTAGAGTAGAGGCAAAGGTTGCAGATTTAGAAATGGAGATCACTGGTACTTATAGTATGGTTGTTGTATATTTTACCTGATCTATTTTGAAAATACCCAAACTTTTCATTTTCTCTCAACAATCAAAGAATTCCTCTATATTCTAAGTGGTTTCCCTTTCTAACCTTGATTGAGTCAATTGATTTTTCAGTGGGCTACCATTACGTCATAGTTCAATCATGCACTATTAAACGTACTTTATTTGCAACATTGAATTGGATATAAACCAATAACTTTAAAGCAAAATTTGTTATCTCTATAGACTTGGTGGTGGGGGGTTGGTTATGTAACTTGCTTAAGGTACTGTAAAATCCTGGTTGAACCAGGATTTGAACCCAAAACATTTTCTGACCACACTCCTGAGTTTTGGGGCTATTTCATAGGAGACCTGTTCCTAGGGCATACAGACAATCTTCATAGTACCTTGTTTATTTATTTATTTTTAAAGAAACAATACAGGGCCTCCCTGATGGCATAATGGGTTAAGTGCAGTGCTATGGAGCTGTTGGCAGCTGCGGTGTGAGTTCTTTTCCCTTCATGCCCAGCCAGGGAGATTCCCACATGGCGCAGCAGACCTCTCCTGCCTCGCCCGCTGCTCCCCTCAGCAGTGTATTTTGGTCAATCTGTCTGTTCTGCTCCCCATTCTCTCTCTGGTGAACACTCTTACCACCCCACACCTCTGGCCTGCACCCCAGCTTGTATGCAAAAATAAATAAACCTTAAAAAAAATAAAAAGAAAAATTGACTACTGGTAAATTTGCTAATTTAAATATGTGTTTCAAATAGAAAATACATTTAGAAAAATTTGTTCATGCTTTTTGAGAAATAAGGTGCTTATTAAATTATATTTAAATGAGTTTATGTATACGCTGCAGGGATCAGTTGGATTCTATTGATCAGTGTGCCTTTTCCCCATTGTTTATAGCATGTGGAGTAGTCTACATATCTATATTTATTGTACTCTCTTGGAAATTCTCTTGGAAATTCTGTTGCATGGTTTTGCCTCCTGAATTTTCCCAACTTGCTTTGTGGAATATATCCAACCTTGGGTTAAAACCAAATTGCACTCCTGGTAAATCCAGATTGAATATTTGTGTTAGCACTAATTTCCTTTAAGTTTGGATAAATAAAGTGATCTGCCATGCCTTCTTGGTATTACTAGTAAGTATGAGAAGGAATGGTGAAAAATGCAATGATGGTAAAGATTGGCAGGTTAAAACTGATACACATTAAAAATAATTACATTTTATTCCACAAGACGAGTCATACAACTGAAATTGTGTGCTATCATCTGAGCCAACAACTATAATGATGATATTTACTCTCAGTAACTGACGGGTGTCTAAGATAACCCTGACACCCAGATGTCAATCCTGACATTAACAGTTCTTAACATTTTGGTATAAGAACCAAAATTTCTAATTGAGCAATCGTTTTTTTCAGAGGGGTCTCCGCTATGGTAACATTATCATAGTTTTAATAATAGCCAGTAAATTCTACATGCTAAAGTTTATGATAAAAATAACTTTTGCCAATTTGCATAACATGAGAATATTTGGGCTATGCTCAAGGAAGAAATGTCTGCTTGTTAATTAAGGGTTATAAAGCTAGAATTTGCCCCCAGATCTATTTAGGTGTAAGGTAAGGGGAGTGTCACATCATTAGTAAAAAGAAACCTTACATTAAATTATGTGTCCCCAACCCCACCCTGCCAAGTGCATTCCTATTCCCCAGGTGAGCCTGTTTCTCCCCAAGTCCCAGCCACAGGTACTCCCAGTTCTGGCCTCATACCAAGGCACACATTAAAGCCCCTCCCTTTAGATCTCAGAGTACCATGGGGTCACTATTGATTCTTGACCTCTTTCTCCCCACTCTGCCCATTTAGGTACTCTGTTTCTTCTCTATTACATGGTTGGAACATAATGTGTAAGAGTCATTAAAAATCTGTTTGTCACCTAGATTTGATTTTGACTCTTAATTTTCTATTCCTCTGCATTTCTTAGCCTGATCCTTTGATTAGATTTCATCATTTTATGATTTTGTCCTTTGGTATTTAACTGTGCAGACCCTCAAGAGACAGGATAGTTCCATGGAAAGATTGGGGATCAGAAAGACCTGGTTTCAAATTTCCGTCTACTACTACTAGCTTCATAAACTCTAACAAATTTTTTCCTTTCTTTGACCTTCAAATTACACCTTCAAAATTGGAATAGAAATTCCCCATGTGTGTAAAAATTTTGTAGTAATGTAACTCATGTCAAACAATGTGGATTACCCACCCAGCAACCATTCCTTTCATGCTTCCTTGCCAAGAGAACCCCAATACTCTTCTATTATCAGGTCCAACAACTTCACTGGTCCCTCCTTAACTCCAGTCGGTGAGTGGGGATTAAAGTAAGACAATCCTGGGAATTCCTGTTTTTCTTGGCAGTGTTTGGTTTCGATATGGGGATGTCCATTCAAAATAAACTAAACCACTATCTTGGACCATATACAAATATCAATTCAAAATGGATCAAAAACTTGAAGGTGGGCCTCCCTGGTGATGCAGCGGTTAAGCACTGCACTGTGGAGCTGTTGCAGCGGTGACGCGAGTTTGAAGCCCGGCCCTGGAGATTCACACATGGTGCGGCAGACCTCTCCTGCCTCTGCCGCTGCTCCCCTCAGCAGTGTATTTCCGTTGCTCTGCCTAGTCTGCTCCCCACTCTGTCTCTGGTGAACCCTCTCGCCACCTCACGCCTCTGGCCTGTACCGCAGCTTGTATG
>PVIJ01024846.1:0-11605 GCA_004024925.1 Scalopus aquaticus
AGTTCTTTGTTCTTCTCATTTAATTCTATTATTTTTTTTATTATGGCAATTCTGAATTCTTTATCTGGTAGGCAGATGTAATCTTCTATGTCCATATTATTGGGTTCTGAAGAAGGGTTTTCTTTCTGTGGTGAATTGTTTTGAGGGTCATTTGTAATTCTTTTTCTTCCTGTTGTTGGCCTTCTGTTTTGCTCTGATCCTTGCATTCCTGTGCTGTTGGTGCTGGCAGGCATGGTCCTTGGTTCTACTTGCTAGAGGGCAGCAGCAGCTCGGCAGGCACGACCAGAGGGTGGGGGTGTGGCTGTGCGCGTGCAGGGCTGGAGGGCGGGGCCGCGGACGGTGCAGGCAGCTGGAGGGCAGGCAGGGGCCGGGCTGTTTGCCGGCTGGAGGGCGGGGCGCAGCTGTTAGCACGGCTGGAGGGCAGGGCCGTGGCAGTGCGGGGGCGTGCACGCCTGGGGGGCTTTGGCTTGCCTCGGTGGGGTTGCCCTGACCTGGCTCCCTCTTCTGCGCGGGGCAGAGCGGGAAGTGCCAACCAAGCGCGGCTTTTGTTCCGCACTTCACTGGTGCCTGGAGGGCAGTTGCGGCAGCCTAGCCCGCAGTCTTTATCTGTGGGCTATGAAGCTGACCGCCTCCCGCGGTAATTCTCTGCCAGCGGCGCAGTGGAACTGCCTCGGGAGGCCTCACTCTCCTGCACGGCACAGGACAGGAAGTTCCTATGGCGTGCGGCTTGTGTCCCATGTTTTTCCCGCACCTGTAGCTGGGAGATTTTTCTTTTTTCTCCCACGTTTCCTCAAGTGGTTAGCTTAATAGTGTCACTGAAGGGGTGGGTAGACCACTACCCCAGAGATCTGTTCCAAACAGGAGCTAGAGTGCTGGCTCCATAATGGTGGTGGGGGGAGGGGCCACACCACACCGCGGCTGCCCGGGACTTTGTTCGGTGTCCCACCAACTTCCCCAGTGCACGCTGCCCTCTCCAGGGCTCTGTTGCTACCTGGAGCGACTGCTGGTGTCAGTCTCGAGTTTTATCACCCTGCCGTGCCCGGGAAAACGCCTCTGCTCACCTTTTTTTTTTTTTTTTTCTTCCGGGTTTCCTCAGGTGCCTCTCGTCTTGGTCTCCTGGTCCGGTTTTGTGTTGGGGGGAGGGGAGAGTGGATCTGGTGGTTCTTTCTTCTCCTTAATCAGTCTTTTTAGCTTCTTTCCAAGTTCTACTCACCCGTGAGGGTGTTAGATTTATGTAGCGTTTCTGGATCTTCTCTGGGTTTGGCTGATGTCTCTTTATAGGCAGCTTGTCTTTTGGGAGAGTTGATACTAGGGTCCCTTCACCGCCATGTTGATGATGTCACCTTCCATTTGTGGGAAATTTTATCCTTAATCTTTCTTAACAGAATTATAAATGGCCTGTCTGACTTCCATTCTATAGGTAGAATGAAATATTTAGTTCTTCCCTCTCCTATAGCACTAAAATTTGAGAACAACTTTTGCAAGTCCAGAGAAACCTCCCCTAACCACATAATCCAAAGATGTTTTCCCTAGTAAGTTCTTATAAGATCACTCTATTTTTCATATTATTTTCTATTAAAAAGCATATGGTTTCCTTGTTTCTTATCTTTCTCACAAAATTAAGAACTTTGTCCATCTTTTTCAACACATGTCCTGTGGTGACTGGCCCTTTGGTGAAGTTCAGTTAATTTTCATTGAATGAATGAATTTTTTAATTAATAGTTAGGGGCAGGATAATGGATGGTTTTGATGTGATGGGAAATTTAAATGGGCAGAAATTTAAGACCTTAAATTCCAACTTTAGGGTGACGGTGACATGGGCAAAACAAAGGACCAGAGACAGAGAGAAGTAAGTAGTTGGCAGTTAGATAAGGGAAAACCTTTTGATCAAGTTTCATGATTAGAGGGAACACACCCATAGATGCTGAAAGATATCCAAGGTAAGTGTCATTAAAGATTTGGGCACCAGAGGATGTTTAGTAGACACATACCAAACACTTACTTTTCCTGGTCTCTTCTTTGGACATCTGGTAAAGAAAAACTCTTTCCAAAGTCTAACCATTCTGGTATAAAAAGAGTAGGTTCTGTATACTTTGCCATACATTTCTCTGCAGCTCCCCACTGATGATGATGGTAAATATCACTGTGGATCAGAATTTCTTAGTGTTGGGGGAGATGTGTATGAACAGTATTCTAGGACAATCTTAGCTGTCGTGGGAGATGAGATTGAGGGTAAGAAGTTTAAGTATTTTTAGTTAGAGAGGGACATTAGGTCCTGAATCTTTTAGTTATCTTCCTTGTATCCATTTCAGCAGATTTTTGTTGAGTACTCAATACAAATTAAGCATAATGTCCTCTATGAAATCAAACCTATGAAATCAACCTCAAAAGGATAGCTGATATTATGGACAATTTGCCATCTACCACCCCAAAATATTTTGTTTCAAACCTTATCACTCATATATCCCTTTATAGTGTAGCCATCTTGGATCCACATTTTGAATGCTATCTCCCCTCAGACTCTTCCCAGATTTTGACCTTCCCTTTTTCTCATACAAGATTTGGAAGCAAGCCTTTCTGCATGCTTTTGAATTTAATTTTACCTAACTTCATAATTCCATATTATTGTTGGCAAAGTCCCTCATTTCATATTCTCATCTCTTTGAAATTACACCTCCACTTTGACCCTAGAACACCTGGGGTGGGATTTTTTTCTGGTATTCCAATAAGGTTGATTTGTGGTCTCTAGTTTGGGGACAAAGACAACTAAACTGAAATTGGTAGAGATTAGTGCTTATCTGAAGGTAAGACCTTTACAAAGAAATGGCAAACACAGAGAATGATGTTCCTCATATCCTGGCTAGAGCAGGCATGATGAATTAATTATCACACTTTTTCCTACTAAGACTGAGCATGTCATCATCTTCAAAAGACTCTAGGCACTACTATCAAACAATTGCAATTGGCATGTAAAATGAAACTACCACCTACAAAGACCACTTGTTAAATATCTTATTCTTTCTGCAGATGAATGATGCATTATGGAGCATGGGTCAAGCTAATCAGTCCATGACCTCGGACTTCACTCTCATGGGGCTTTTCAGCCACTCAGGGCCACATCTGGTCCTATTCTCCCTTGTGGTCACCATATTCACCACGGGCCTTCTGGGCAATGCCATCTTGCTCTTCTTGATTCACTCAGACCCCAGGCTCCACACACCCATGTACTTTCTGCTCAGTCAACTCTCCCTATTGGATGTTGGCTTTCCACTGGTCACCATTCCCAAGATGGCAGCCAACTTCATGCAGGGAGATAGTTCCATCTCCTTTGGAGGTTGTGGAGCTCAGATGTTCTTTCTAATGTTGATGGGTGTTTCTGAGGGTGTTCTGCTATCCCTCATGTCTTATGACCGCTATGTTGCAGTGTGCCACCCCTTACATTATCCCATACTCATGAGACACCAGGTGTGCCTGCTCATGGTGGCCACCTCCTGGTTGTCAGGTGTGCTTGTGGCCTCCATCCAGACCTCTATCATCCTGCACTTCCCATACTGTGACTCACGCACTGTGGAACACTTTTTTTGTGAACTGCCTGCTCTGTTGAAGCTCTCTTGTGCAGATACCTCTGCTTATGAGTTGGCACTGTCCATCTCGGGGGTGCTGATCTTGTTGCTGCCCCTCTCGCTCATCTTCACCTCTTACAGCCACGTTTTGAGAGATATTCTCCGCATGAACTCAATTGAGGCTCGACACAAGGCCTTTACCACCTGTTCCTCACACATCACAGTAGTGGGACTCTTTTATGGGGCAGCTGTGTTCATGTATATGGTTCCAGGCACCTACCACAGTCCACAGCAGGACAATGTGGTTTCCCTCTTTTATAGTCTTGTTACCCCTACACTTAACCCCCTTATCTATAGTCTGAGAAACCGAGAAGTTCAAGTGGCTTTGGCCAAGGTCTTCAGCAGAGTTGCTTTCAGATCAAAGAGATGACCTCATAAAGACATTGAGTTGTCCCAGGGGCCTCCTTCATAGCTGATACCTATCTTTCATTTGCAGACTATGTGGTTCAAAGCTTACTCTGACCAGCTCCCTTCCTCCTTCCTGACGTTCTCTTATGGATTTATGGAAAACAAATGTAGTGATCCCACTCACTTAAACAAGAGGAGGGGTTGGGTTTTCCTCCCAGTCTTGAAAAGAAGGAAATTCTTACCACAAGAATGCCAAACCAACAGCAGAAATGTATACTAGCTTGTGGACGTTTTAGTCACCTGTTAATGACCTGCCTTGTACCCCACTCATAAATTTCTGGACAGTAAGCAATAGAGTTGAAATCTAACCCCTGAATCCCTAGCTTCAGGGGCTGGTGCTCCAATTGTTGATGTTGTGTGTCCCTGTCCCTGATGATTCTCAGCAGTGTCTTTCTTCGAATCATAATTTAAGTTTATACAGAAGTGGAATACTGTCATTCAAGATGACTCTAGCTGGTAGTCCAAGCACATGCTACTTTTGTGGTCTCAATTATTGTAAGGAAGAGATGTAAGATATTGGAGCCCATTTTGAGTAAAAGTCAGGGCTATCTTAGATCTAGTGTTTACATTTTAAATCTTATGTTGTCATCACCAATGGACACAATCGTTATGATCACTCAATTAAGGATTTCCAGGGAAGTTATGCACCTCTCTTCCTTATCTTTGTGGAAATAATTATCTAAGGTGTTTTTGGATTAATAATCAGGATCATTAGAAGATAAATTTGACATGTCATCCTAAGCATTCTTTGTAATGCTCTCTCATCATAAGAGTTTTGAATGTCAGGTTCTAATCTGTGTGTAGGCATAGTGTGTGTGGAGGAAAGGGTTTGTTGAATGAGGGCTTGTAAGTATTTGAATTATGTGATCAAGCCTGTACTCGAGTCCAAGCCCCATTTTAAGAATTGGCTACAATCAGTCTATACAGGTATATATTCTATTACAGTATGGAATCACAAGTTTACTACAGAATACTGTACTATACTATACTATACTGTACCATACTATACTATACAATACTATACTATACTATACTATACTATACTATACTATACTATACTATACTATACTATACTACACTACACTATACTGTCAGGAATGACCAATATTGAAATTTATGTGGGCAATAAACTTATTTACAAAGTCACCAGGGGTTTCTGTTATCACAGCGTATATCTTCAAAAATCTCATAAGTATATATTATTATTCTCTTACTTACATATGAAGAAACTTAGCAAAGGAAGTCCATATGACTTGTCCAAGGTCACCCAGCTAAGAAACCAGGGAATGAGATTCAAATCCAGGCTCTCTGAATCCATATTCAAATATATCATAGTGTTTCCAACTGGCAAATGATGTTGAAGACTACAAGAGAAGAAAAAGAAGTCAAGGCATGGAGGAACAGCATTGTGGGAAGAATTTTCCTGCCTCCAGCTAGCCATGGTCTGACTTGGGAAGGTCACTTTGAGAACATAGGTGAATATGTCAACGCCAGAGGCGTTGCCCTTATTATGGTCTTGCTTTAAACACAGAGCAGATGAGTGGAGGTAAAGAGGGATGTTTTGTGAAGTTTTACAAACCAGGAAGATTAAGCTAGAAGGATCTTGAGTCCTTTCTATTGCATTTCTCTTTAATTTCTGACTCTGTTATTCCCAGAGTTAATTAAACTTCGCAGAAATTATAAAAGATAGATTTGGACTTATAAAAATATAATGGAGATGTGTATATTTTGACCCAAACTTAAAATACTTTTAAGAAATATTCAAGTAGTGATTAAATATACTTTCTTTGTATCTGGAGAAAATAAAGAAGGATATTCTATGAGATGGATGTCAAAATGGAATACAGAAAAAGTAAGGGTTCATGGAACTTGCTGATTTTTGTCTTAGACATTTCACGAACATTGCCAGAAGAAGTGGAAGACTTTGAACCATGTTGGAGAAACCAATTCCAGGCTGATTCACTTTCTTCCTTTGCCTTCATCTACATGCTGGCCTCATTGGAAGGATTGAATCTCTCATCTCTGTTCTTTTTCTTCCTTCTCACACACAGCTGACATCTCTAGAAGATGAACTTCTCCATAATAAAGTGTGCATATTTATGGTTTTAATAGATTTTGTCAAATTATCTTCCAAAGATTGCTATGCATGGAGGAGTTCTCATTTCTGCAAATCCACAGTGTCAAATATTTCAGCAGTCCTCTCAACAAAATGTGTTAGACCAAGTGAATGTGTACATAGAAAAAAAATTAATCTTGACCTACCTCACACCATACACAAACAGTAAGTTGAAATGGATCATAGGTTAAATGTAGAAGCCAACACTTTAAAGCTATTGATGATTTTAGCTTTTATAAAAGCACCACTACAACCTACCCTTACAGAAACTTGCACACAAATATTCAAAGTAGTTTTATATGTAAAGGACCCTGTGTCCTTGGACAGGTGAATGGAGACAATTCAGTCCACAACACAGCCAGTAATTTTAAAAAAGGGACAAAATACTGTGATGCATGTGACAATTTGGATGGCTCTCCAGAGGGCAGCATAAGGGGTATCCTGGGATCCCCAAATCTGCCTGCTTAAGTGGGTTCTGCCATATGCTGCATAGAGGTAAAACATACTCTTAATGAATAAGATCGTCAATAAAAAGAACTTTAATACAATTAGTGTGCAACAGAGAGAGGAGAAAGGATATAGTTAAAATAGTTTCAATGAAACACCCAAAGTTACCCATTCCTGAGTAAATGCTCAGTCAAGCAGGGCTGGCCCAAAGTAAGACTACTGAGGCCTGAAAGTCTGCCACAATTCTAAGTCATCTTCGGTGGGGGCCCATCAGAAAGAGGCAAAAGGGGTCAGGCAAGTCTGGAAGGAAAAGAGCAAAATCAAAGTACAAGTCACGATAAAGGCTGCCATTGTCAGCCTCCCCGTGGGTCTCTCACCCATGCCTGCCATGTCTCTTTCCATGTCTCCCAAGTTCCTAGTACAAGTCCAAGATCAAGAAGCAAGTGTGGCTTCTTCTTCACATGTCTTTCTTCTCCATGTCTTCTTTCTCCATCTCTCTCCATTTCTCCTTTTCCTGTCCTCTCTAGCTTCTCCTAGATGCTCAACTCCACCCTTCCCTGGGTGGGACAGGGAAACTGAACGTCCCTTTTTGATGGATATAAAACTATTACAAATCTAAAAGAATGCCATTTTTCTTAGGAAATGCATGGTATTTAGTGACAGATGTGCAACTTACCCTCAATGTTTCAGAAAAAAAAGGTATCTATATATAGAATGATGGGGCAATAAAGAAAATGCGAGTTAAAGATGAACAAATTGGTGAAACAGATAAGAGTGCAGAAGAGTTCTTAAAATTAAAAAAAATTGAATCCTGACTAAAAGTCTTCTTTGAAACTCATGTTTATTCATTTCAATGACACCATTTCTCTTCCTGCCCTCGGTGCCCAAGACCTGCTGCACAGCCTCGAAGATAGCAGAGGAAGCTAGTCCCACACCCTGCTCTGGAGAGGTTCAGTTTGGAAGCCTAAACACAGTGATGGAAAATTTTTATAGTACAAGCCTATCATTTCAAATGTTTATGGATTCCCAAAGTAAAGCAAGGGTCCTAGGGTTAGGGACAGTGACGGGGAAATAAATGTCCTCAATTGGAATCGGTATGGAGAGAAAATTATGAGTCATTATTAGTCTGGATGGATAGGGTGTTCCTATCAGAGGGAGATGTGTACAATGGCTCTGAGTCTTGAGTCAGCTTGATTTTAGGATAGGGAGGGGAAGGGAACAAGCTCTAGGGGGACTGGAAATGTCCACCAGAGCCAGGTTGAAAGGAATCCTGTCACCAAGCTTCCAAGAACAAGAGAATAGGTCACCATCAGCTATTGTCAAAGTAGGCAAGAAAGACGCTCCAGTGAGAGCCAGATAGATGTGTTGGGAACATTGGAGCAATTTATGCACTGCACTAAGGTCAGGGGGTGCCATTCACACAAACCACAAGGAGAGAAGCACATGTGCATGCTTGAACACACATGCACACATGGACACAAGCGCAGAAGCACACACGGGAATTACGGTCAATAGTAGCCTGCATGTAAAAAATATCATTTAAATTCATTTTTATCTTACAATTTTTTTTAAATGTCAGTTTGAAATGGAGAGAATACTTCACAAACAGATATACAGATGGCAAGAAGCACATGTAATGATATTAACATCATTAGCCATGAGGAAACAAAAGTTAAAGCTATGAGATTAAATTCCACAACACACCTATCAGAATGTCTAAAATATAAACACTGACAGCAAGTGCTGACAGGATGCACAGCAGCTGGGATTCTCATTCATTTTTGGAGTGGAAAATAGTGTGGTTTCTCTGGAAAATGGTTGCCAGTTCTTACAAAGTTTCTTATGAACTTACATTCATCATATTACCAAAAAACCTCACTATGGGTGTTCACTCTGCAGAAATGAAAACTTTTGTTTGATAGCCCAAAGATGAAAAGAATTCAAATGTCCTTCAACTAATGAATGTCTAAACACACAATGTAATACCTCTCGGTAGTAAGAAGGAACAGACGATTGATATGTGTGACAATCTGGATGGGTCTTAGGATATTGTGCTGAGTAAAAGAGAAGTCAGCCTCAAAATGTTGCATATGTTTGATATTAATTAAGTAGCATTCTTGAAATGACAGAATTATGGAGGTTATTTTGCTAGATTATGGTAACCAAGGTTAGGGAAGCCTTGGCTACAAAGAGGCAATTCGAGAGAGCTTTGGGGTGATGGAACCGTCATGTGACTCGACTGTGATGATGATGACATGATCAGGCAAGTGACACAACCTCACAAAGCATTTCAAGTAATCGAGTGACTATATAAATTGTTGAACTCCAAATGTTAGCCAATGGTATGTCAATTTCAGTGTTCTGCCTTTTATAATTGTGCTATCATAAAAATCATTATTTTTATATTATTTCATTATGATCCATTATTATAAAACTATATATAATTTTAAATGTAAAATATAAATATATAATTGCATATGTTAAAGCATATATTTATGTTGTGTCATATGTACACCGTGTCAGTCATTTCACGAGGAAGAAGACAACACAAACTCCTTGGTGTGGTAAGAAATGACCAAACTTTGTTCAGTTGTCCAAAGTCCTATTTGTGGTGTTTATATCTATGACCCCAACTATGAATTTTTCTCTCAAGTATCTTGAAGTGTTAGCTATAATTAGTGTTAGTTTTAGGGTGGTTTGAACAACCAAGATTTTATTTCACCCTTGTAGATTATTTTTTAAATTTCAGTTTGGTAGATCTGTTTTATAATGTTTGTCACGCTACTACAATGAAGTGATATTTCATTTTTAAATAAATATAATGTAGCAGATCTATGTGATCAAATATGTTTTACCAGTAGACATGTAAATTCTAATAAATTTGGTACATGGAAGATGCTCAACGATTATCCTTCAGAAAAATGCAAATCAAAACCACAAAGAAACATCACATCACGCGCATGAAGGTGGGTATGAGAAATAATGACAGCAACAAGTATTGGGTGTGTAGAAATTGGAAATCTTGGGCACTGGCGTGGGAATACAAATTAGGGTAGCCACTGCGGAAAACTGGTGGTTCCAAAAATATGTAACACTCTGCCATGTGAGTGGCATTTTGTCCCTCTGAAAACAGGAGCTCAGACTGGTACCTGTACATCAATGTCCACAGCAGCACTAGTCACAATTGCCAAAAGGGGAAAACAACCCAAATGTCCATCCACAGTTGAATAAGCAGATTGTTTTTTAAATCCATCAGTGAAATATTATTTATCTAGAAGAAGGACTGAAGCAGTGACACATGCTAAAATGTGGAGGAAACTTAAAAACACTGTATTTACTGAAATGAGTTGGACACAAAAGTTCACACATTGTTTATATGAAATGTCCAGAACAGCCAAATCACAGAAAGAAAACTGATTACTGGTTGCCAAGGGGGTAGGAAAGGGGAATGGGGAGTGACTGCTCATGGGGATGGGATTTTATTTTGGGTGATAAAATATTATGGAACTAGGTATGGGTGATGGTTGCATAACTACCCCAAATACTACTACACTGTTCGTTTAAAATGGTTAATTTTGTTATATGAATCTTACTTAGATTAATTTATAAAACAGCAGCCATTGTTCTCAGTCAGAGGAGCCAGGGATGCACCCCACCACGCAGGCAGGTCCAGCAAATATGGGGCATTTCTGCTCACAGGCTGGGGAGGGAAGTGCCCCCAATCCAGACCCACCACGCTATTTTCAGGAAAAGACAGAAAAGCCCAGAACAAGCACAGATGCCCTCTCCCCAAAGAGACAGGCTCAGCAGGGACAGAGTATGGAACAGACAATTAGCAGGAGCCCTAACAAGACTTGAGGGACTGAGCCTGAGGAGTGAGATGGAGGGTAAATTGGACTCTGCCAGGGTATCCCGATCAGTCTCCACACCTTGCCTCCTCCTTCCTGCTCCCACGTTGCACTCGGCCTGGGACATCCTCCCAACGAGAGCTGGCTCACCTCCTCTAGACACCGTCCACAGGCAAGTGGGGCGAGTGGAAGAGTAAATCACTGGGCAGAAAGAGCAAGCGGGTTCTACGGAGGGGCTCGCAGGCCTGCTGTGTGGCCTCAGAGAAGAGGCTTTGACTCTTTCAGCTCAGTTCATCCACCTGTATGTTGAAAACAGAATGGAACAGGAAGTCCCTGTATGCGGAAGGCTCGCTAAGAGTTGGCAGTTCTGGGTTTTGCATCTCAGAGTTGGAAGACTTTTGAACAAGAGACAGTGAGATCACTGACAGTCAATTGGTCTTTCCAGGACGTTCTGGCCTATAACAGAAGTTAGGAGTGCCTCTCTTAGAGAGAGGAGACATGTCAGTCTCCTTGTATTACATCAGGTGCACAGGAAGTTCATAAGAAATGTTATTAGTAGGAGGATAAAATACATGGTTTTAAGCAAAGAAGAAGCAGGTCATTTTGCTGAGTTGGTGACCACAGCAGAAGTTTTACTAGAAGAGCAAGCCTGGAGTCTAGGAGACAGAGAAGGGGCAGATTTGACATTTAAAAGTGAAAAACTGAGAATACTGCGGCATGCTGGAGTGGAGAGGTGAGGAAGAAAAGGGGGGGTCAGGTAAAATGGTGAGGGTGCGGTGGTGTGGATTAGAAGGAGCTTGACCGCTGCCTCCATCTCTGGCCTGGGTGACTGGCTGGTCAACAGGTGCAAAGGAAGAACGGGAAGATTGTGGTGAAAGGCTGATCTGGGCTTGACCCAGGGTCTACTGGGCCTGTGCAGGTTCGGGAAAGGTGGGGACATCCAAAAGCTTGTCTGGAGCCATAAAACCATAAAACAGGAGGATATAACAATCATCAACATATACTCCCCAAATGAAGGAGCACCAAAATATATCAGACAATTATTATCATCCCTGAAAACAGACATTAAAGAAAATACATACATAGTAGGAGATCTCAACACCCCACTTTCTCTATTAGACAGATCAAGAAGACAGAAAGTAACCAAGGACATTAAAGCTTTA
>PVIJ01024847.1:0-11601 GCA_004024925.1 Scalopus aquaticus
GGCGTGAGGTGGTATCTCATTGTGGTTTTAATTTGCATTTCCCTGATTATAAGTGATGTTGAACATTTTTTCATATACCTGTTGGCCATTTGCTTTTCTTCTTTGGAGAAGTGTCTTTTTAGCTCTTCTGCCCATTTTTTGACTGGATTGTTGACTTTGTTTTTGTTGAGTTGTGTGAGCTCTTTGTAGATTTTTGTTACCAGTCCTTTATCGGTTGTGTTGTGTGCAAAGATCTTCTCCCAATTGGTAGGGTGTCTGTTTTGATTATTGTCTCTTTTGCTGTACAGAAGCTTTTTAGTCTGATATAGTCCCAGCTGTTTATCTTTTCTCTTAATTCCTTTGCTATGGGTCCTTCCCCCCTTTTCATCTCAGGATGTAACCAGGGCTGAGGCCACAGTCCGGTCCAGGTGGTGCCCCTGGAGGGGTGCTGGTGAGAATGGAGAGCCCCAGGGAAATGTAAAAAGTATCCTAGTTTGGGGTGGAGACTTAAATTAGAAATATAAAAGGTACAGAAGAAGGAACAGCAGGAGATACAGCAGCCGCCAGGACTGAGTTTGGGGTCCGGCGGCCAGAGCTCTGTGCCTCCAGGACGGAGAGTTCCGGGTCGAGCGTTTTTGGATCTTCAGTGACCGGTGCCAGCAACTCCGGCCCTGCCGCGGCCGTTTGCGGGGCCGTCAGCCTGGGCTGCGCTGGGCCCTGGGCAGCCCCGGGGCCTCTCCGGGCCTGTGCCGTCCCCTGAGCTGCTCCGGCCTGCGGTCTGGCGGCCGTGCGGCCACAGAGGCGGGAAGACGCCGTCTCAGGCACAGGCCTGTTCAGTTTGTGGGATTTCCACCTGTCAGGTGGGGAGCAGGCCGCAGACGTGCTGACCGGGAGTCGGTGACTGGCCTGGACGTCCGCGGGGCCTTTGCTTTTTATTCTCGATTGTGACGGCTTGTTGTCCATGTAGATTTTATGCTCTGATTTCAGAAAGAAAATCAGTCTAATTTGTAGGACATGATGTTTAATTATACCACTTACCTGATCTGGACATGAATAAGGAAGGGTAGAATAAACGGTTCATTTGGGGCAATTTGAAATTTTAGATTCAAGAATTAGGACATTTAAAGTTTTCATCATCATGAAGACTGTGATCTTAGAAACGTTGTCTTTCACTGACTTTAAAGCATTAGATCCTTTTTATCAGGAAGAAAAGCAGCCTAATGATGTCGTATTTGACGTCACACCTGCTTCCCTGACAGTAAGATTCTGAGGTGAAGCCTCGTTCCTGGCGCATCGGGGAGGCAGCTGGGGCCCTGGGCTGTGGGGGCTGAGCAGCGGGGCGCCCGGGCCCTGGCCTGGGTGACTCGGTGTCTCGCGAGGGACGGCCAGCAGACCTGGCCGCCTGGACCCCGGGCACTGGCAACACAGCAGCCGCACGGGGACCTCGCGAACGCGTGCCCGAACCCGCTCTCTTCCTCCCTCGAGTCCTGATGGAGGAACCCCCAAAAGGCAGACACACAGGAGGCCCCTCTGGGCCCGCAGCCGAGGGGCTGTCCTCACGTGGCCCCGCCGGCTGCTGCCCCTGCCCGGCGAGGGAGCTTTCCCTAAGGGACGTCCTCAGCAGGCCTCGCTTCCCAGATAGTTTCGTCGCGCCGCACGGGGACCGAGCGGCTGGTCGTGCTGCGAGTGAGACTCGTGTGCTTCCAGAGGGGACGCGTTGCAGTCGGACTTCCGGAGAGAGACGGGTTTGCTGTGACCCGGCGCTGAGGGCGCCGGCAAGTGTCCGCATGGACAGCCGCTGTTTTTAGGATGTAAAGTGTTTTCTCCTCTTCTTTTTCTGCTCTGAGGGGCTCCTGCCGCCTGCCCCTGAATTCTGTAGCAAAGGAATAAGCAGCTCTAGGCCTTTTAAGCCCCCGTGCGCGTCTCAGCCCAGGTAACTCCACGTCCACCCGCAGAGGCCTGGACGCCCCCTTCTCGGGCAGATGGCCGCAGCGAGGCTGGAGGCAGAGAAGTGGCTGAGCTGCGCCTGGCAGTGGTGCGAGAGGGGTGTCGCGGGGGCGCAGACCGTCCCTGCGGTGTAACCTCTGCCCTCGTTTATTTTCGAGACCAGCACTGCCCAGAGGACACTGGCGCTTGCTTCCCTGCAGAGCCCGGCGGTCCCTCCTGTCCCCGCGACCCCCTCTGAAAGCCGCGTCCACCGCAGGCTGGGGCCAGGCGTCGGGCCTGTCCTCAGGACGCTCGTGACGCTGCCCGTTCCGTCGGCAGAGCTCGTCCGGCGACCTGCTGATCCGAGACGCGCAGCTGGGCCACGGCGGCCGCTACGTGTGCGTGGCGCAGACGGACGTGGACAGCGTGTCCGCCGCCGCCGACCTCGTCGTGCGAGGTGAGCGGCAGGCTGGGCGCCTCCCCGGACCCCGCGGGGGCCGTTCACGCGGCCTGCAGTGACCGGAGGCCGCGAGAAGCACGCACAGCCCCGCCCCGCCCCGCCTCGGCCCCCGTGCCCTGCAGCCAGTGCCCCGGCCCGCGTGTCCTTACTGCAGGGACAGCGTTTAACGTGTGCGGGGTGGTGGGAGGGAGGGACGGCAGAGGCTGGGACCGGCCAGGGCCCAGGGCGTGCTGCCAGCCCGGCTGCTGTCCGAGGCGCTGATTCTCTGCGGGCTCCGGGGGGAGAAGCCGGTCTCTGCAGCCGGCCACAGAGGGGACCCTCTAGCTCAGGGAGGGCCTCCCACCCAAACTGAAGGGCCTGGGGCGGAAAGGGGCCGGAGTCTGCTGACCGGGGCTCCTGCAGCGTCCTGGCTCCGGGACTCTGCCTCCCGCGCTGGGGTAACACCAGCGGCTGCAGGGCGAGGCAGTGCAGGTCCTACCGCCTGGGAATTACCTTCTCCGAGTGCCCTGGGGGGCCGAGGACGCCGCCCGCATGTCGTGCTGGCAGGACTGCTGACCGCCGGGGCCTCCTTGCCTCCCCAGGTCCCCCTGGGCCTCCAGGAAACGTGCAGGTGGACGAGGTCACAGCCACGACGGCCCGGCTGAGCTGGGCACCGGGCGCCGACAACCACAGCCCCGTCCTGTCCTACTCCGTCCAGGCCCGAACGCCCTTCTCCGTGGGCTGGCAAGCGGCTGCCACAGGTGGGGGCCCCCGCGCCGGCCGGCCGCAGCGCTGCAGCCGGCGGCACTCACCCCGCGTCCCCGCAGTGCCCGAGGTCGTTGACGGGAAGACGCGCACGGCCACTGTGGTGGGCCTGAGCCCGTGGGTGGAGTACGAGTTCCGGGTGGTCGCCAGCAACAGAGTCGGAGGCGGGGAGCCCAGTTCACCCTCAGAAAAAGTAAGAACCGAAGAGGCAGGTTAGTGCTTCTGTTTTCTGAGTAATGGGCAGCGGGTCCCGGGGCACGTCCACTTCCCGCCGCCGCCCTGGTCCAGGATGCTGAGCGGGCGGCTTCTGAGATGCCGTGTCCGCAGGGGCCGTGAGTGCACGGGCGTGGACACGGCTAGTCTGTGGTCACCTGTCGGCAGGAGGCCCTGGCCGTGGGAGTGGCATGGCATTTGGGAGCTGGACCCAGCGCGCGCTGGGCGGAGGGCTGGGTCCATCCCGGCCCCTCCTGCGTGGAATTCAGGGAATTGCTGCGGGAATAGTCTGCGTAGGGACCTATTAACGGAGGGTGTTTTCATAACACTGGACCTCGAACAGCAGCTGAACACTAAGCGTGTGCCTGGTGCCCCATCTCGGAGCCGGGCGGGGGCTCTCCTCGCACGGCCTGCAGGTAGCCTTGACCCAGCTAGCCCGGGCAGAGGCCAGCGCGAGGCCACTCACCGGGAGCGCGGCACGGAGGTCGAGACTGTGCCGCGCCGGCGAGAAGGGGCGTGGAGTGTGCGCGCTCCTCCCCATGCCCACCGCAGGCGGCAGCGTCTGGGGCGTCTCCCCGGCTGTGCCTGTCCACTGCGGTCTGACCCCGTGCGCGGGAGCGCGCGCCAGCGTGATGGGCCGGCCCTCGGCGTGGGCGCGCGCGGGGAGGGTCCGGACGCAGGACTCCGGAGCGCGGCGGGGGCCCGCTCCTTCCCCAGAACCGCTGGAGCCTGGAAAGCGGCTCCCCCCGAACGTCACCCTCCAAATGCCGTCGCCGCCGGCGGACGTTTTCCTTGTCCTGTTAACCTCCACGCGAGACCCTTTTCTTACTGTTTCAGAGATGTTGAGTCTTGGGTAATTGCACGCACATGTAAGCAGTGGGGTGGTCTCCCCACACACGCACGCACGTGCACGCACGGCACGCCGGGTCACGGGCCGGCAGCGACGTCCAGTCTCCGCAGCTGGCCTGCGCGCGGGACCAGGCGCTGTCTCTGACCACGCAGCTCCAGCGGTGCCTCCTGCGGACGTCGGCGGGGGCGGCGGCGGCCCGGCCGAGCTGGTGATCACCTGGGACGTGAGTGTCGGGGGCGCTCCGCGCCGGGGGCGGCCACGGGAGCGCGCGGAGCGGGTGCGCGCGAGGGCTGCCGCCGCCTCCGGCTCATCCTCGCCCGGGGGCGGCTTTAGAGCCCAGCGGGGGGGAGGGGCAGCGCGAGGGTCGGGCCTGCTGTTGATGCTCCTGGCCTGCATGACTGTCCGGCTGCGCGCCCCGCTGACGTGCCCCCGACCGTGCCCCTCTCCGTCCGCCTTCACCCGGGCGCCCCGGCTTCCAGCCCTGCCAGCAGCCCTTTGCCTGGGGTTGTTTGTGGGGGGCTGTGGGCGAACCCACTCTAAGTCAGAGGCACCAAAACCATCTTATCGCCTGGAGACGATGGACGCGGAGCAGCTACGTGCGGCCGCCGTGGCCCCGCTGACCGCCCTGTGCCCTCTGGGCCGCCTCCTGTGCGTGAGCCCCGGGGTCCGGTGCTGCCCCTGACGTGGGACGGAGGGAGACGCAGCTGGACGTCCTCCTCCGAGGGCCGCGCCATGCCCCTGCTGGCGAGGGCAGTCTGCCGGTCCCGCGAACCCCTGCCTCTGGCCGCAGCGAGCTGACCGCGTGCTCCCCCGCAGCCCGTGCCCGAAGAGCTGCAGAGCGGCCGGGGCTTCGGCTACGTGGTGGCCTTCCGGCCGCTGGGCGTGCCCACCTGGGTGCAGACGGTGGTTCCGGCCCCGGACGCGCCGCGCCACGTCGTCAGGAGCGAGCGCATCCTGCCCTTCTCGCCCTACGAGGTCCGGGTGGGCGTCTACAACAGCAGGGGCGCCGGCCCCTTCAGCCCCGTGCGCACTGTCTTCTCCGCCGAGGAGGGTGAGCGGGGCCGGCCGCCCGCCCCCGCGGGGGTGTCGCCCAGGGGCGTCCTTGTGCGGAGTGCAGGGCGTGGCCAGCGCTGACCCTGCCCCCGAGCGCTGCTTCTCCTGGGCTGGCCATGCCCCTCCGGGATCTGGGTCTCCGGGCCGAGCCCGCTGGGGGTAGGGGCTGGGAACCTTCCTCCCTGGCACGTGGGAGTCTGCAGCCCCCAGGCCGCTGTCCAGCCTCACCTGCCTCGCTGCCCCTGCTGACTCCTGCCTGTCCAGCGCCCTTGCCCCATCCTCCGCCCCGTGCGAGAGGCGCTGCCCGTCTTCGGGTCAGCGCGGTCCCGGCCGGCCTGGTCCCCTCTGCCGCAGGCCAGCGCTGGGGACACTGCCACGGTGCCCCGGAGGGCAGCCGTCCTGCCCGCCCTCCTGGCCTGGGCCCTGTCCTGCTCCTGGAGGCCTGTGGGTTGGTGGGGCTTCAGCCCGGGCGTGGCTGGCTAGCAGGCGTGGGCCGGAAGGACGGCAGCCCGGTCAGGGCTGCGGGCCTCTGTCCTTGTCCCCGCAGACGGGTTCTCGTGGGCCAGGGTTGGGCCCGCGTCTGTGGGGCTGGTCGGGCGGCGGCGTCCCACAGCCTGGCCCTTGGAGGGTGGCCCTGGACCGCTGCGGGCTCCCTGGCTGCCCCTGAGCAGCTCCACACGGCGGGGCCTGGCCGCCGTGGCCGCGGCTGGACTGGCTTCGGCACGGCCAAAAAATGAAACAAAATAGCCCAAACCCGAAGGTCCGGGGGGCCGCAAACAGCCACTGTGGGCGAAGAGGAGAGGAGGGCAGGAGTGCAGACAGCAAAGGAGAGAAACAGGAACCACAGGGCGGCCGGGCAGGCACAGGGGTGTGGAGGTTGTCCCGGCAGGGGCGTGTTCTCAGGGGCTCTGGAGCCTGCTCATGTCGTCTCCAAGCGGGGACGGACGCCGGACCCTGAAGTCAAGCCGCACCTCCTCTGTCCGCAGAGCCCTCGGCTGCTCCGGAGCGGGTCTCGGCGAACAGCCTGTCTTCCTCGGAGATCCAGGTCTCCTGGGCCGCCGGCCGCTGGGAGCCGCGCAACGGGCGCCTGCTGGGCTACGAGGTGACCCCCGAGCAGCCGAGGCTCTCGGCCGGCCGCAGGGTGGCGGCCGGCTAGGTTCTGTCCCCCGTGGTTCAGCGGGCCGAGGCAGGGCAGACGGTCACCATGAGGACCCTGAGGGTCCGGCATGGCCTGGGCGACGGTGACCGGACCCCAGCCGGGGTGTTGGTAGGGCCCGGGGTGGCGGGCGTCCCGTTAGCTCAGCGCAGCCGGCGTCCCGGGAAGGCACGGGGACGAGAACGGCCGGAGGAGCTGGTCTGCAGCCGGCAGGGCAGGTGCCTCCCCGGAGCTCCTGGGCGTCTCGCGGGGGTGACCAGGCGGTTGGCCGCGGGAGTGGCCTCACCGCGTCGGGAGGAGAGGCTGGCTGAGAGCAGCACTGCCGGCCCGCGGGGTCTGGTCAGGCCCTCACCACCTGCCACCTGGGGGCCGCCTCCCGCCCGGGACTCGGCCAGGGCCACGGGGCCCAGAGCACATCTGCGCTGGAGTTGCTCCCCGGAGGAGGGGACGCCCTGGCTCCTCGTCCTGCTCTGGGGACAAGCACGTCACAAGCCCCCGGCGCCATTAAAGAGAATCGTAGGACGGGACCCAGGCGTGGCTGGAGAGCAGAGAGATGAAGCGGCCGGTGGCGGGGCAGCCCAGGGCTGGTCTCCCGGTGCCTTGTGTGGGGGACAGAGCAGAGAGCAGGGGCGAGGAGAAGTGGGATTACAGGAGCTGGGCATGGGCCCAGGCGTCGGGCCGAGGTGGGCGCAGCTGCCCCTGGGCTCAGCCATGTCCCGTGAGGCTGGACCACGGCCCTGCTGCTGCCTGGGCCGGTCGCTCTGTCCGAGTCTGCTGTCCATCTGGGCCTCGTGGCTGCGGCCTCGGGCAGCTCTTGGCACACGCAGGTCGTGAGAAACGCCTGCAGGACCGGCGGTGGGTGCGGGGGGACACTCACCTCCCGTGAGGGCCGCGTGCTCATCACACCCCGCCTCTGCCCGCCAGGTGCGGTACTGGGCCGACGGAGAAGAGGACGCCCCCAGCCTGGTGAAGGTGGCGGGAAACGAGACGGCGGCCAGACTCCCCGGCCTGCGCAGCAACCTGGCCTACCACACGGCCGTGCGCGCCTACAACAGCGCCGGCCCCGGCCCCTTCAGTGCCGCCGCCAGCGCCAGCACCAAGAAAGCCCGTACGTATGGCCTCGCTTTCTGGGTGACGAGCTGGTTCCCACCCAGAGCGGTCCCCTTCCTGGTCACTGCCGATGGGCAGCCCACATCCGAGGGGCCACACCCGCCGGCATGGCCCTTGCACCCCTGGAAACCTCCCATCAAAACGAATGTCCATCTTTGAGAACTCTTAGTAGGTGTCCAGCGAGACTGTCCACGTCCATCTGTTTTATTGTTTTAAAGATTTACTTTTTATGTGCGCATACAAGCTGGGGTGCAGGCCAGAGGTGTGGGTTGGGGGAGAGGACTCCCCAGAGACAGTGGGGAGCAGAACAGGCGGATCCACTGAAGTGCAGCGGGGAGATGGGAGAGGTCTGCCGCGCCCTGTGGGAAGCTCCCTGGCCGGGGATCGAACTCTGCTGAGACTTAACCCATTGTGCCACCAGGGAGGCCCCACGTCCATCCATCTTAAGGCGCGATCAAATTAGCTGGCTCATCTTCAGGTCTGTTTTGTTCCCCAGGGTTTTTGCTAAACCAGAATAAGCCCCAGTCACGCAGAGAATCAGGAGTGATCTTGGTCTTCCTCTCTCTCCTCCATTATTCGGAAGTTGCAAATGTGCACGTAAAGGTTGCCACAGAAGGCGACAATCCTCGTGGACATTTTGGTACTCGATAGAACTCCCACCATGAACTTGGTGTCGCTGCAGGTGGGGCACACGCCCTGGTGGGGGCCCCCTAACTCAGCTGTAGCTGGGTTCAGGAGAGACGCAGCACCTTAGGGCCCGCATCACAGGTGCTCGCCGCCTGCGTGTGCTGCTTTGTCACAGCCCCGCCACTGGGGTAGGCAGTGTCGCCGCAGCAGGTGGGGATGAGTGTGTGCCGTGCCCTGGGGCCCTCCTGCGCAGGCTGTGCCAGCCTCTGTCCTGCAGGCGGGGGTGTCGCTTTGGCTCAGCCGTCATGTGCTCTTACTTAGGAAAAGCCGGTTCTCTCCATTTATATTCAAAATTTACTAACTCAGTGAAAGTGTCTGCTCACGATGGCTTTGCACAGTGATGGGGCGGTTATTTTGCTTGACTGTCAGCTTCACTAATACGTTTTTATTTGCACATGTAATTCCCAAATGTCTATGAGGACATATATTTACTGCGTAAACATACTAAGAACATCAGTAATGCCAAATTTAATGATATGACTAGTGTTGTGAGTAAATGAAAATATGTATATATAAAGCACAATTCTACTATTTCAGGTTTTAATTAGCCAGTGTTCGTGGCTAATGGAAACATGCATATTTATCTGTGCATTTTCTGTATGAAGAGTTTGGCTATCAACTCACTGCATAATGACGTTGCAGAAGAGACACTTGGCAACAAACCGTCCACATGCCTCTAGCAGTGCACATCCACCGGCAGCCAACTAGCTTGTTACCTGAATGTTTTCCTTCATTGACTGTTAGGGAAGGCCTGGCTCTTGTTCATAGCTTGTGGGGGGACCAGACCAGGAAGCGTGTGGGTTTGGGAACACTTGGCGGAAGATACTCTGTATTCAGAGCTTCTCGCTCACTGTGCCTGTTATGCCCAATAAGGATCCTGAAATAGTAAAACTTAAATATACATCATTATTTATATATTCAAAGCACAGCATCACTCAAAAATTCTGATTGCAAAAGTATGTGCAAAGTAGCTTGTCTGGCCATTCCTCTGACTTAATAGCGGGTGTGATTACTTGCTAGGAGATTATGATTATAGAAAAGCGTGACCTGGAATCAGAATTCAGTGACTCAGTGCCACCGACCGAGGGAAGAGATTACCTGCAAATCAGTGGGGCCGCCGGGACCATGTGCAGTGAGGGGGCTCCTTTCTACTCAGAGACACCTGAGCACTCGGTCTTGAGGCCCTGGGGGACGTCAACCTGAACAGCCACATGAAGAGGCCCCAGCCCTGCCCTGAGTGTGTCCCGTGTCCTTTGCTGATTTTTCAGCTGGCCCCTTATTTCCCCACCTGATTTACCCAGCCCCTTCCCCTTCCCTTCTGGCAGTGACTAATTCGGTCTTGCAGTTTCAGAGTTAATCTTTGTCTTACTTGGCGCGTCCATCTGTTCCCTCCATGCACCGCGTATCCGGGAAACCACGGGCCTTCTCCTTCTCCATCTCAGCACAACCAGCCTCGCACAGCACAACCCCTGCAGCTCCAGCCTGGAGTCACAATGCAGGACTTTGCCTGCCTTTTTTTTTTTTTAAAGATTTTTTTTTTATTTTTGCATAGAAGCTGGGGTACAGAGGCGTGGGGCAGTGAGAGGGTTCACCAGAGACAGAGTGGGGAGCAGAACAGGCAGATCAGAAACACACTGCTGAGGGGAGCAGCGGGCGAGGCAGGAGAGGTCTGCCACACCATGTGGGATTCTCCCCGGCTGGGCATCGAACTCGCATTGCTGCTGCCGACAGCTCCACAGGGCTTAACTGCTGCACCACCAGGGAGGCCCTGCGGCTTTGCCTTTTTTGTAGCTGTGTAGTATTCCACTGTCCACTGATCATGTCCTCTCCGTCCTGAGCACGGAGGGTGTTTGCAGCGCCTGGCTGCCATAAATGGTGCTGCAGTGAACAGAATCTTTTAATGCTACTTCTGATCTCATTACTGGCAGCTCTTAAAAGTCATCCTGACCCTTGACCTGGCTTTGGCTTCAAATCCTATTTAAGAGCCTCAGCTTTTCGATGACCTATGAAAAGAATCGTCACCAGGCCTTCAGCATATCAAGCTAAAACGTCATCCTGGAGACGTGCTTGCTGCGTCTCCCCCTCTGGGTTGTAGACTTTGCAGAAAGAGCCCCTCTGCTGCTCCTGTCCCAGTGCCCAGCAGGAGTCCAGCTGGAGGCGGGTGGACTCAACAGGCCCAAGCCCTTGTCATCGAGCCTCCTCCCCTGAGGACCACGAGCTAACGGTGGCCTGACCGGCCTGCTGGGACCAGCATCTGTGGCCAGGCGGCCGCGGGGGCCCTGCGAGGCCCCGTGAGTGCACAGCTGGGATGGTGGTGACGGGCTCAGAGTCAAGGACGCGTCAGAGCCGTGCGCCCTTCAGCACTTAACATTCGAGATCCAAATACTTGCGGTTTTCAGAAGTGTCTCAGTGAAGCACGAATCGTCCTCTCTGCGATGGCGAGACAGGCTTTGGTGACCCCGCCCAAGCGCTCACACCAAGTCTCCTGCCCTGCGAGGCTCATGGAGAAAGCTGCAGGCGCCTTTTACGGGAGGCACTGAGGGTTTCATGTCCAGAGATGGCCAGAGGTTGAGAGCAAAGACACTGCTTTGTTCAACTGCAACGTCCAGGGGTGACCCCAGCCTCCCGCGGGCGGTTGGGGCTCAGGCAGACCCTGGGGACCCCTGAAAGACCCCAGCTGGCTGTTTCTGAAAGCAAGTTCGGGATGGGCCTGCATGGCCTGTCTCCCGCCCACTGGCTCGGGGCGTGGCTCTGGGCCTCCCTGCCCTGCTCTGCTCTGCCCCCTGCTGTCCCTCCGGCCCCCTGTCCTCGGCCCCTCCCTCCCTGCCCTGCCGGCCCTCCTCCCCCTCCCTGAGCTTGGCTCCTCCCCTGCCTCCTGCCGCCATCACGGCCTGGCCCTCTGGTGACCAGTGGCCACTAGCTGACCGCTGGTGTCTGGCTTCCTCCTCGTGGGCGCCTCTTCGGATGGTCTTTGCTGCCAGGCGCGCCTTGGGGCCATTCCTGTCCCCCGGACAGTCTGGTCAGGCGTGAGCCGAGGACGAGTGCCCTGGGCCGGGGCTGGGAGTGGACCCTGCCTCACCGCGCCCCGGGCTGCGGGTGGCCAGCGGCCCCTTCCCTGCGCAGGCCCGGCCCAGGAGTGGACGCGCTGCTTTGGACAGACGGAAGAGAAGGCGGGCGCCTTGGGTGTGGGCTCGTCCGCAAGCTGGGGGTGGCCACAGTGGGGAGCGTGGCGGCCGGTGACAGACGGGGGTCTCTGCCTGCGCTGACCAGCCCGCAGGGGTGGCACTGATGGGCGTGGACGCAGCACCCCCAGATCTCTTCAGCCGGCAGAGGACTGCAGGGAGCTCCCTGCGGCGGCACGAACCGCTGGCTTCTGTGGGACCTCAGGTGCCGGCGCTGGGGGCGTGGCCGCGTGGATGGGGG
>PVIJ01024848.1:0-11601 GCA_004024925.1 Scalopus aquaticus
TCCCCTCCCCCACCACCCCACTTGTCCCCTCCCCTTCCCTCCTCTGCCCTCCCCTTTCCTGTTTTGTCCTTTTTCTTCCAGGTCTCTTCCCAAATAGCACGCAGGGTTGCAGCCAAACCCTGGAGTGCCAGGCTCACCCTCACCTCCCTTCGAGTGTGGCGGCTGCATCTGCCCAAGCGTACCTTCACTGATTCTTTCTTTTGCCTGAGGAGAGATTTGGGTGGCAATTTGGGAACACAGAACTGGCATTCAAGAGGTAGGGCACCAGAAGAGATGGTGTGAATTGCTTTTGATCTTTTTGGATCAATATGGTCTGGTGAAGGGCATCCTAACTAAACACAAATGTATATAAATAGACCAAAAGACCACATCTGCTGGGTTGGAAACTGAAAACATCTCAGAACATTGCTCTCAATGAAAGTGCCTTTGGTTGAGGCCAGCTGGTTACTGGGTGTGAGGTGGGTTAGGCTGGACTGGGCTGGGCCAGGCTGGGACAGGCCGGGCTGTGCTGTGTTGTGCTGGTCAGGGCTGGGCAGTACCCTGGGGCCTGCTGCATGGGGCCTGGCAAAGATTAGACTCACAATGTATTTATAGGGGGTGGCCCTGGGCCATGGCACCATCTGTCCCAACCTCCAGGAATCTAGCTCCCTAAGATTTCTGGGAGATATACGCACATAAACACACACAGAAAGAGTTCATTATTCATTCGTTTGTTCATTCATTCATTCATTCAACCAAAAATCGGGGTAGGGATGGAGCGGACAGGTGCCGGGAATGGATATTTTAAATGTCCTTTATGATTTCAAGCTATAGGTTTGTCTTTGTTGGAAAACGGTTTTTAAAATAAACCAAAGGAAGTGTTGAAAGCCTGAGAGCTTTCCCCTCCCGGCAGCCCTATTCCCCAGCACAGCCCTGGTCCCCTGGACTCCTTCCCTCAGGTGGCACCACCATGCTGCCGCCACTAGATGGTGCTGTGCCCTAGCCATAGGACCCGCTCTCACTCTTAACTAGCGCGAGTTTTCCTTCCCCAGAACCCAGCCAACTCCCTTGGCCATGTGTGGCAATTGGAAGAAAGCTCACCTCCTGTGGAGGAGGCTGGAACCCTCAAAACAAAGTAACGGGTTCTTGTCTTCTGGGTTTGGTTTGAATTTAGCTTGAACTTCATTGATCTTTTTCCTGGGTTCAGTTTCAATTTACAATGTGCAGGCCAAAGGGTTATCTATTGGAATCAGTTAGGGCCTTATTTTATTTTTAGACAGTATTCCTTTTCAGATAGAGTTTTTGTGGCTTTCAGACCGCTGAGGTGTATGATATTTCAGAACAATCAAAATGGATGATTTGCATACATATGAGGTACTGAGAGGTGTTCTAAAAGATTTAGAAGCCCAATTTCAACATTTTTAAATATGTCTCAGTTTTAAACTATTTCTTTGAAGTGACAACACTTCCCTTTAATTTTTTAACTTTACCTGATACACCAAATAGGACACATTTATTGAATGTGTCTCCCAGGAGAAAGGGGGGAGATTTTGTGGCGCTCTCCTGAGGTTCTACAAAATGTCCTTGGGTAAGCAAATGAGAGGCTACCCAAATTTTACTTTAATTTTGACTTCTGGGAAGCTTTATCATAGGTGTCAGAAAACAGCAGCAGCCACATTTAATCCCTCTGAAAGATCTGGCTCAGTCAGGAGTAAGAAGTACCATGTTGACAATCATACCTTTGGTTCGTATCTCATAACTGAAACCATTGATCTTCGAAGAAAAACTACAATTTTTCTTTAAAACTCCCATTATTTAGACTCTCCCAAGATATTAGTTATGCAAAATCAACAGCCAAATAAGAGATGAAAATTAGAGCCATTACCCCCTTAGAGTACATTAACAACCCAGACAAGAGTTTAGTTAGTGCTTTTTTGCCTAGTCATCCCGCTAGGGCTGAGATGCACTGTTTGATGCTTTCTGAGCACTGACAGGTTTTTCACATAGGAACAGAATCCAAAAAACCAGAAGTGAAACACATATATATGTTACTTAGTTTGAACTGCAAATTCACGTAGTGGTAAATCTTTCACCTAAACCTTGAAATCAGAGAGTTTGAGCTTTTTTGCCAAGTCATCCAGCATGTCAGCCAAGGTACTTGAGGAATCTTTCTAAGCAATGCAGGCTTTTCACATAGAAAGAAAACTTTAAAAGTTAGCTGTGAAACACAGGTACACATTACTTAGTTTGAGCTGAGAAATGACATAGAGGTCAGTTTTCCTCTAAACCTTCAATTCACTGAGTTAGTGCCTTTTTGCCTAGTCATCCCGCTTGGGCAAAATGCACTGTTTGACACTCTCTGAGAACTCACAGGTTTTTCAAAGGGGAACAGAATCTGAAAAAACAGAAGTGAAAAACATCTGTAATTACTTAATTTTAACTGCCAAATCTCCTAGTGGTAAATCTTTCACCTAAACATTGAAATCAGAATGTTTGTGCTTTTTTGACAAGTCATCCAGCATGGTCCCAGAGCACTTTAGTAGCTTTCTAAGCAACAGGTTTTTCACACAAAAGAGAAACTTAAAAAAGCTAGCCATGAGACTCAGGTACATGTTAATTTGTTTGAGCTGAGAGATGACATAGAGGTCAAGTTTTCCTCTAAAGATTGATTTAACTGAGTAATTGCTTTTTTGCCTAGTCATCGTGCTTGGACGAAATGCACAGTTTGATGCTTTGTGAGCACTGAAAGGTTTTTCACAGGGGAACAGCAACTAAAAGGCCAGAAGTGAAAGACATGTGTATGTTAGTTAGTTTGAAATGCAAATTCTTCTAGTGGTAAATCTTTCACCTAAACCTTGAAATCAGAGAGTTCGTGCTTTTTTGCCAAGTCATCCAGAATGGTACCTAAAGCACTTTAGGAAGATTTCTGAGCAATAGAGGCTTTTCACACAGAAAGAGAATCTTAAAGGCTAGCAGTGAGACACAGGTATATGTTACCTAGTTTTTGCTGAGAAATAACATAGATGTCAGTTTTCATCTAAACCTTGAATTCGCTGAGTTAGTTGTTTTTTTGCCTAGTCATCCTGCTTGGGCAAATGCACTGTATGATGCTTTCTGAGCACTGATATGTTTTTCATACAGGAACAGAATCTCACAAGCCAGAAGTGAAACACATGTATATGTTACTTATTTTCAACTGCAAATTTACTGAGTGGTCAATCTTTCACCTAATCCTTGAAATGACAGATTTTGTGTTTTTTTGCCAAGTCATCCAGTATGGCACCCAAAGCACTTTAGGAAACTCTCTGAGCAATAAAGGCTTTTTACACAGAAAGAATCTTAAAGGCTAGCAGTGAGACACAGGTATATGTTACTTAGTTTTTGCTGAGAAATTGATACTGGGCAAATGAGGAGCTTTAAAGTTGGAGGAAGGCAGTGCCCCAATTGCTTACTGATCAATATCTTAGTTTTGCACCCGAACGCACAATTGCAATACTACTCAGGCTTAGGGAACAGTAACAATGGGATTTATTTAACAAACAGAGAAAAGCAAAGAATTACTGAAGTCAACATATGGCCGTTTACCTTACTTAAAGCAATACCCAGTCCTTTAAGTCCCAGAAAAGTAACAAAGGTGGCGTCTTTCCTCCACTGCTTATTTGGAGCTTCTCTTCCAAACAATAGGCCATGATTCCAAAATGGCATCTTCCTTCTACTGCAGATGCGCAACAGCCAGAGTGTAGTCCAGATTCCAACTCACAAGGACGACACAGAACACAATTGGAGATGCTCCCGAAACTGCCTTGATGCTCTAGCACAGCATTAGGTCAGAAAAACTACAAACAGCAACTACAGGAGCCAGACGGCCCATCAGACTGCGTTCACGCATTTTGGAAGGCTCCTGTTTCGGGCCTCTGCCTACTTCATTCAACTGCAGCAAAAACAAAACTGGGAGCAGTTTCCGTCGCTTGGATACTTACAAAGCCTCCAAAGTCACTGGTCCCAAAGTCACTAAAGATTCCAAAAATGCATAATCCGAAACTGTATATCGCGGCGGCTCAAAAACTTCTGGCGTCTGATTTTCAAAGTCTATATCTTGGCGGCTACATTTTTTGCCACTGATTCATCTATCCCTACATCATGATGACTCACTTCCCCTTCTCCTTCAGTCCCTTTTATTTCTCATTAGACTCTCCACCCCAAACTGCAAACTTAGCATTTTTCCCTGGGGCTACTCATTCTCATCAGCAAACCCCCTCCAGGGGGCATGACCTCTACCAAACTTTGGCTCAGTCTGGTTACAAATGAAATACATGTCAGTTTTTCATCTAAACCTCAAATTCACTGACTTAGTGCTTTTTTGCCTCATCATTCCTCTGCGGGGAAAAACACTGTTTGACACTTTATGAGCACTGATGCGTTTTTCACACAGGAACTGAATCTCAAAAGCCAGAAGTGAAACACATGTATATATTACTTAGTTTGAACTGCAAATTCACCGAGTGGTAAACCTTTCACCTAAACCTTGAAATCACAGTTTCTGCTTTTTGCTGAGTCATCCAGAAAGGCGCTCAAAGCACTTTAGGAAGCTTTCTAAGCAATAGAGGCTTTTCAAACAGAAAGAGAATCTTAGAGACTGGCAGTTAGACACAGGTATATGCTACTGAGTTTTGACTGAGAAATGACATAGATGTCAGTTTTTGTCTAAACCTTGAATTCAATGATTAATTGCTTCTTTCCCTAGTCATCCTGCCTGGGGCAAAATGCACTGTTTGATGCTTTCTGAGTTTTTCACACAGGAACTGAATCTCAAAAGCCAGAAGTGAAACACATGTATATGTTACTTAGTTTGAACTGCAAATTCACCTAGTGGTAAATCTTTCACCTAAACCTTGACATCACAGCATTTGTGCTTTTTTACCAAGTCATCTGCATGGCGCCGAAAGCACTTTTGGAAGCTTTCTAAGCAATAGAGGCTTTTCACAAGAAAGAGAATCTTAGAGGCTAACACTGAGACACAGGTATATGTTACTTTGTTTTTGCTGAGAAATGACGTAGATGTCAGTTTTTCATCTAATCCCTAAATTCACTGAGTTCTTGCTTTTTTGCCTAGTCATCCCACTTGGGGCAAAATGCACTGTTTGACTCTTCCCAAGTACTGACAGGTTTTTCACACAGCAACTGAATCTCAAAAGCCAGAAGTGAAACACAAGTATATGTTAATTAGTTTGAACTGCAAATTCACCTAGTAGTAAATCTTTCAACTAAACCTTGAAATCACAAATTTGGTGCATTTTGCCAAGTCATCCAGTATGGCGTGGAAAGCAGTTTACGAAGCTGTCTCAGCAATAGAGGCTTTTCAAAGAGAAAGAGAATCTTAAATACTGGCAGTGAGACACAGGTATATGTTACTTAGTTTTTGCTGAGAAATGACATAGATTTCAGTTTTTCATCTAAACCTTAAATTCACTAGTTAGTACTTTTTTCCTAGTCATCCCGCTTGGGGTGAAATGCACTGCTTGATGCTTTGTGAGCACTGAGCATTTTCACACATAACTGAATCTCAAAAGCACGAAGTGAAACACACATATATGTTACTTAGTATGAACTGCAAATTCACCTAGTGGTAAACCTTTCAGCTAAACCTTGAAATCACAGTTTGTGCTTTTTTGCCAAGTCATCCAGCATGGGGCCCAAGCAGTTTATGAAGCTGTCTAATCAATAGAGGCTTTTCAAGGAGAAAGAAAATCTGAGAGACTGGTAGTGAGACACAGATATATGTTACTTAGTTTTACTAAGAAATGACATAGATGTCAGTTTTTCATCTAATCCTTAAATTCACTGAGTTAGTGCTTAGTCACTAAGCTAATTCCTAGTCTTCCTGCTTGGGGCAAAATGTACTGTTTGCCGCTCTCTGAGCGCTGAGCATTTTTTTACACAGGAACTTAATCTCAAAAGCCAGAAGTGAAAAATATGTATATGTTACTTACTTTGAACTGCAAATACACCTAGTGGTAAATCTTTCACCTAAACCATGGTAAATCTTTCACCTAAACCTTGAAATCACAGCGTTTGTGCTTTTTGTCAAGCCATCCAGCAAGGTGCCCAAACCACTTTAGGAAGCTTCCTAAGCAATACAAGTTATTCACACAGAAAGACATTCTTAGAGGCTGGCAGTGAGACTCAGGTATATGTTACTTTGTTTTTGCTGAGAAATGTCATAGATGTCAGTTTTTCATCTAATCCTTAAATTCACTGAGTTAGTGCTTTTTTGCCAAGTCATCCCGCTTGGGGCGAAATGCACTGTTTGATGCTTTCTGAGTACTGAGCATTTTTCACACATAGCTGAATCTCAAACGCCTGAAGTGAAAAACACGTATATGTTACTTAGTTTGATCTGCAAATTCACCTAGTGGTAAATCTTTCACCTAAACCTCGAAATCACAGAGTTTGTGCTTTTTTCCAAGCGATCCAGCAAGGCACCCAAAGCACTTGAGGAATCCTTCTAAGCAATAGATGCTTTTGTCACTGAAAGAAAATCTTTCAGACAGCAGTGAGACACAGGTATATGTTACTTAGTTTTTGTTGAGAAATGACATAGATGTCAGTTTTTCAAATAAACCTGGAATTCTATGAGTTAGTGCTTTTTTGCCAAGTCATTCCGCTCGGGACGAAATGCACTGTTTCACGTGTTCTGAGCACTGGGCGTTTTTCACACAGGAACTGAATCACAAATGCCAGAAGTGAAACACACATGTAGTTTGAACTGCAAATTCACCTAAACCTTGAAATCACGGAGTTTGTCCTTTTGTCAAGTCACCCAACAGGGCTCCCAAAACACATCAAGAAGCTTTCTAAGCAGTAGAGGCTTTTCTCTACTGAGAAAGAGAATCTTAGAGGTTGGCAGTGAGACTCAGGTGTATATTACTTAGTTTTTGCTGAGAAATGTCATAGATGTCAGTTTTTCATCTAACCCTTAAATTCACTGAGTTATTGCTTTATTGCCCAGTCATCCCGCATAGGGCGAAATGCACTGTTTGGCGATTGTGAGCACTGATCTGTTTTTTACACAGGACCTGAATCTAAAAAGCCAGAAGTGAAACACACGTATATGTTACTTAGTTTGAACTGCAAAATCACCTAGTGGTAAATCTTTTACCTAAATCTTGAAATCACTGATTTTGTGCTTTTTGCCAACCCATCCAGCAAGGCTCCCAAAGCACTTTGGGAAGCTGTATCAGCAATAGAGTCTTTTTAAAAGAGAAAGAGAATCTTAGAGACAGGCAGATAGACACAGGTATATGGTACTTAGTTTTTGCTGAGAAATGACATAAACGTGAGATATTCATCTAAATCTTAAATTTGCAAGTTAGTGCTTTTTGGCCAAATCATCCCACTTGGGGTGAAATGCACTGTTTGATGCTTTCTGAGAACTGAGTGTTTTTCACAAAGGAACTGAATCTCAAAAGCCAGAAGTGAAACACACGTATATGTTACATAGTTTGAACTGCAAATTCACCTAGTGGTAAATCTTTCACCTAAACCTTGAAATCACAGAGTTTTTGCTTTTTCCCAAGCCGTTAAACAAGACCCCCAACGCACTTGAGGAAGCTTTCTAAGTAATAGAGGTTTTCACTGCGAAAGATTCTTAGAGGTTGTCAGTGAGACACAAATATATGTTACTTAGTTTGTGCTGCGAAATGACATAGATGTCAGTTTTTCAACTACACCTTCAATTCACTAGTAGTGCTTTTTGGCCTATTCATCTGCTTGGAGTGAAATGCACTGACTCTTTCTGTGCACTGAGCGTTTTTCACACAGGAACTGAATCTCAAAAGCCAGAAGTGAAACACACGTATATGTTACTTAGTTTGAAATGCAAAATCACCTAGTGGTAAATATTTCACCTAAACCATGAAATCACGGAGTTTGTGCTTTTTGGCAAGTCATCCAACAGGGTGCCCAAAGAACTTTAGGAAGTTTTCTAGGCTATAGAGGCTTTTCTCACAGAAAGACAATCTCAGTGGTTGGCAGTGAGACTCAGGTATATATAGATTTTAATGAGAAATGTATAGATGTCAGTTTTTCATCTAATCCTTAAATTCACTGATTTAGTGCTTTTTTGCCTAGTCATCTCGCTTCTGGCGAAATGGACTGTTAGACGCTTTCGGAGCTCTGACCCTTTTTTTACACAGGAACTGAATCTAAAAAGGCAGAAATGAAACACTTGTATATGTTACTTAGTTGGAACAGGAGATTTACCTAGTCGTAAATCTTTCACCTAAACCTTGAAATCACGGAGTTTTGTGCTTATTGCCAAGTCATCCAACAGGACACCCAAAGCACTTTAGGAAACTTTCTAAGCAATAGAGGTTTTTCTCACAGAAAGAGAATCTGAGAGGCTGGCAGTGAGAATCAGGTATATGTTACTTAGTTTTTATTGAGAAATGTCAAAGATGTCAGTTTTTCTTCTAATCCTTTAATTCACTGAGTTAGTGCTTTTTTGCAAGCCATCCAGCAAAGTGCCCAAACCACTTTAGGAAGCTTCCTAAGCAATAGAGGTTTTTCACAGAGAAAGAGATTCTTAGAGGCTGGCAGTGGGACTCAGGTATATGTTCCTTAGTTTTTGCTGAGAACTGTCATAGATAACAGTTTTTCATCTAATCCTGAAATTCACTGAGTTAGTGCTTTTTGGCCTAGTCATCGTGCTTGGGGCGAAATGCACTGTTTGACGCTTTCTGAGCACTAAGCTTTTTTCACAAAGCAACTGAATCTCAAAAGCCAGAAATGAAGCACACTTATATTTTACTTAGTTTGAATTGCAAATTCACCTAGTGGTAAATCTTTCACCTAAACCTTGAAATCACAGAGTTTGTGCTTTTTGCCAATCCATCCAGCAATGTGCCCAAAGCACTTGAGGAAGCTTTCTAAGCAACAGAAGTTTTTCTCATTGAAAGAAAATCTTTCAGGCAGGCAGTAAGACAGAGGTGTATGTTACTTAGTTTTTGCTGCGAAATGTCATAGATGTCAGTTTTTCATCTAATCCTGAAAATCACTGAGTTAGGCATTTTTGGCCTAGTCATCACACTTGGGGCGAAAAGCACTGTTTGACGCTTTCTGAGAATTGAGCGTTTTTCACACATAACTGAAACTCAAAAGCCAGAAGTGAAACACACGTATATGTTACTTAGTTTGATCTGCAAATTCACCTATTTGTAAATCTTTCACCTAAACCTTGAAAACAAGGAGTTTGCGCTTATTGCCAAGTCATCTGAAAGGGAGCCCAAAGCAATTGAGGAAACTTTCCAAGCAATAGAGGCTTTTCTCACTGAAAGAAAATATTAAAGCAGGCAGTGAGAAATAGGTTTATGTTCTTAGTTTTTGCTGAGAAATGTCATAGATGTCAGTTTTATATCTAATTCTAAAATTCACTGAGTGAGTGCTTTTTTGCATAGTCATCTCGCCTGGGGCAAAATGCACTCCTTGATGCTTACGGAGCACTGAGATTTTTTTTTCACACAGGAACTGTATCTCTAAAGCCAGAAGTGAAACACATGTATATGTTACATAGTTTGAACTGCAAATTCACCTAGTGGTAAAGCTTTCACCTAAACCTGAAATCCCAGAATTTGTGCTTTTTGCCAAGCCTTCCAACAAGGTGCCCAAACCAGTTTAGGAAGCTGCCTAAGCAATACAGGTTTTTCACAGAGAAAGAGGTTCTTACAGGCTGAGAGTAAGATTCAGGTATATGTTACTTAGTTTTTGCTAAGAAATGTCATAAATGTCAGATTTTCATCTATTACTGAAATTCACAGTGCACAATATCAGTAACACAGTTAATTCAAGATTTAGATGAAAAACTGACATCTATGTCATTTCTCAGCAAAAAGTAAGTACCATATACCTATGTATCATTGCTAGCCTTTAGGAATCTCCTTCTGTGAGAAAAGCCTTATTGCTTAGAAAGCTTCGAAAGTGCTTTATGGATGACGAGGAAAAAAAAACAAAACTCCGTGATTTCAAGGGCTAGGTGACAGAGTTACTACTACGTGAATTTGCAGTTCAAACTAAGTGACATGTACATGTGTTTCACTTCTGACTTTTGAGATTTTGTTCCTGTGTGAATAGTGACTGTGCTCAGTAAGGACAAAAAAACCCATTTCACCCCAAGGGGTATTAGTAGCCAAAAAGGCCTAAATCAGTGATTTTAAGGTTTAGAAAAAAACTGAAATCTATATGTTTCCTCAGCAAAAACTAAGTAACATATGCGCGGGTATCGTTGCTAGCCTTTAAGAATCTTCTGTGAGAAAAGCTCTATTGCTCAGAAAGCTTGTGAAAGTTCTTTGGGCGCCATGCTGGATGACTTGGCAAAAATGTACAAACTTCAAGGTTTAGGTGAAGAGTTACTACTAGGTGAATTTGCAGTTCAAACTCAGGGACATATACGTTTGTTTCACTTCTGACTTTTGAGATTTTGTTCCTGTGTGAATAAAGTGTCTGTGCTCAGTAAGGGCGAAAAAGCCCATTTTCCCCAAGCCGGACTAGTAGCAAAAAAGTACTATCTCAGTGAATTTCAGGTTTAGATGAAAACCTGAAATCTATGTCATTTCTCAGCAAAAACTAAGTAACATATACATGTGTGTCATTGCTCGCCTTTAAGAATCTTCTTCTAGGAGAAAAGCCTCTATTGCTCAGAAAGCTTCTGAAGGTGCTCTGGGTGCCATGTTGGATGACTTGGCAGAAAAGCAGAAACTCCGTGATTTCAAGGTTTAGGTGAAAGAGTTACTACTGCATACATTTGCAGTTCAAACTAAGTGACATATACGTGTGTTTCAATTCTAACACTGGAGATTTTGTTCCTGTTGAATAAACTGTCTGCGCTCAATAAGGCTGAAAAAACCCATTTCTTCCCAAGCAGGATTAGTAGCCAAAAAGCACTAACTAAGTGAATTTAAGGTTTAGATGAAAACATGACATCTATATTTTTTCCAGCAAAAACTAGGTAACATACCTGGGTCTCGTTGCTACCCATGAAGACTCCCCTTCTTTGAAAAAAGACTATTGCTTAGAAAGCTTGCGAAGGTGCTTTGGGGGCCATGTTCGATGACTTGGCTAAAAGCACAAACTCTGTGATTTCAAGATATAAGTGAAAGATTTACTACTGGATGAATTTGCAGTTCAAATTAAAAGACATATAGCTGTGTTTCACTTCTAACACTTGAGATTATGTTCCTGTGTGAAAAAAGTGTCTGTGCTCAGTAAGACCTAAAAAGCCCATTTCAGCCTGAGTGGGATTAGTAACCAAAAAGGCTTAACTCAGTGAATTTAAGGTTTAGATGAGAAACTGAATTCTATGTGTTTTTCCAGTAAAAACTAAGTGACATATACATGTGTCTCGTTGCCAGCCTTTAAAAATCACCTTCTGCCTATATTTTCTTCTATACATTTTATGGTTTCAGGTCTTACATCCAGGTCCTTTATCCATTTTGAGTTGACTTTTGTGCAGGGTGTGAGGTAGTAGTCTAGCTTCATTTTTTTGCATGTGGCTGTCCAGTTTTCCCAGCACCATTTATTGAATAGACTGTCCTTGTTCCACTGCATTTTCTTTGCTCCTTTGTCAAA
>PVIJ01024849.1:0-11596 GCA_004024925.1 Scalopus aquaticus
CGGGGGGGGGGGAGGGGAGGAAAAGGGCACAAAATGGAATAGAAAAGAACACAAGGGACCATGGAGATGGATCACGGGTGAATTGGTGGTGGGCTACCCAAGGGGAATACAAAAATGTAAAAGACATAAATAACAATAAAAATATATATTTATAAAAAAAATTTTAAAAAAGATACCAAAAAAAAAAGAAAATTACATGGGACCAGAAAAAAAAAAAAAAAACTCTGAATAGCCAAAGTTCTCCTGACTAGAATGGGGGGAAAAAATGGATGTATTACACTTCCAAACTTTAAACAAAGTGGTACAGAAACAAAACTGAAACACAACCCAATGTAATATAATCAATAGTCCAGAAACAAAGCCCCACATTTATGGATAACTAATACTACAAAGGAGCAAAAGAATGTACTATGGAATACGGAAGGCCTCTTCAATAAATGGTGCTGGGAAAACTGGACTGGCACATGGAAAAGAATGAAACTAGACCATTATCTTACACTATACATGAAAATCAACTTGAAATGTATGACCTGAAACCATAAAATGCATTGAAGAAAACATAGGCAAAACATACTATACATAAACTTCAGAAACATATTTGTAGACTATTCCAGCAGCAAGGAAAATAAAGGAGAAAATAAAGACCTGGGACTAAATCAAACTAAAAAATTTCTGTACAGTGACCAAAAGAAAGAGACAGTCTACTAATTGAGAGAAAAATGCACAACATACATGTGACCAGGTATTGATATCAAAGATCTACAAAGAGATAGCAGAACTCAATAAAAAGAAATGAAAAAAAAAAGTCAAAGTGGGTAGAAGAGATAGATAGGCACATCTTCAAAGAAAAGACATGCAGACAGCCAACAGACATGAAAAAATGCTCATTGTCACTTATCTTCATGGAAATGCAAATCAAAGCCACAATAAGATGCCTCCTCAGCCAGTGAGAATGACCCATATCACAAAACCACAAACAAGAACTGCTGGTGAGGAAGGGTGTGGAGGAAAATGAACACTCTTACTCTATTGGTGGGAATGTAGACTGGCCCAGCCCCTATGAAAAGAAGTGTGGCCATTCCCCAAAAGACTAAAAATGGATTTACTATATGAACCAGGAATTCTACTCATAGATATCAATCCAAAGAGCACAAAAACACTAATTTGAAAGTAAACTTTCATTCCTATGTTTATAGCAGCACTATTTACAATAGCCAAGATATGCAAACAGCCTAAATGCCCCAGAACACATTAAGAGGATAAAAAAGATGTGATATATATGTGTGTGTAGGTGTGTGTGTGTGTGTATATATGTATACATACATAGATACAATGGAATACTATACAGCCATCCAAAAGGATAAACTCATGCCATTTGTAGCAACATGAATAGAACTGGAAGAGATTATGTTAACTCAAGTGAGTCAGAAGAAGAAAGAAAAATACCAAATTATTTTACTTACATGTGGAGTCTAGAGAAACCAAACAAGGGCTCAGACAAAGACAAACAGTAAGACTGACCCTTGAAAATAGACTGTAGATCTGAGACACTCAAGAGGGGAGGGGTTGGGGGAGGAGGAGAAGAATAATAGAGAACAAGGGAGAATGTGAGCACAGTGCAGTGTGGTGGAGAACTATGGGCACTTTGGTGGTGGAAAAACTATGGTGACTATACCTGAGGGGAGAAATCCTATATTGTGAACAAATAAATAAAGATGTGTAAAAAATTTAAAAAAGATAAAAGTTCAGGAATTAATTATCAAAAATACCGTTAGGCACTGGGAAAATTGGAGCAAACTAAAACTAAAGTAAGTATCAAGAAGGAAATAATAAAGATTAGAGTAGAAAATAATGAAATAGAGGATAGAAAATCAGTAGAAAAAAATCAAAAGTTGGTTCTTTTTAAACAACAATAAAAGTTGCAAGCTTATAGCTATCCTGATTATATTATATATTACACATAATGCATATATAATGCATATGTGCACATTTTATTAATTTGTATTATATATTATGTGTACATAAATTATTAGCTATGTTATACATTATGTACATATATAGTGCAATATAATATATATATAATATAATCAGAATAGCTATAAGCTTGCAACTTTCAATAAGCAGCTAAAATTATTCAAGAAGAAATAGGAAATTCAATTATGAAATATAAAGAAATCAAATTATAAATAAAAATTAATCCACATACAAAACTATTAGCTGCAATAACTTTATTGGTGCATTTCACCAAAGACATAAATCATTATCTATTCTTCACAAACTCTTTCACAAATAAATGAGGAGAATATTTCCCAACTTTTTCTATAAACCCAATATTACCTTGACACCAAACGAGACCACAAAAACAAACAAAAAGAAAACTGCAGAGAAGGGCAATACATATATGAACATAGAAACAAAATCTTTTAACAAGATACCAGCAAATTAAATTCAACAACATAGAAAAAGGATTATTTTTTTTTTAAGATTTATTTATTTATACATACAGCTGGGGTACAGGCCAGAGGTGTGGAGTGGTGAGAGGCTTCACCAGAGACAGAGGGGGGAGCAGAACAGGCAGATCAGAAATACACTGCTGAGGGGAGCAGCGGGCGAGGCAGGAGAGGTCTGCCGCACCTTGTGGGATTCTCCCCGGCTGAGCGTCGAACTCGCATCGCTGCTGTGGACAGCTCCACAGCCCAGCGCTTAACCGCTGCGCCACCAGGGAGGCCCAGAAAAAGGATTATACAGCATAACAAAGTAGGATTTATACCAGGACACAATGTAGGTTTAATTTCTGAAAATTAATTATTGCAAAGCATTATGTTCATCAAATAAAGGGCAAAATTATATAATTATTTAAGAAAAATTAAAATAACATTTTCCAAGTTCAACACCCTTTCATGATAAAAGCACACAATAATTTGCAAATAGAAATAAACCTGCGAAAACTGACCAAAGAAATTACAAAAAAATTATAGCTGATATCATACTGATGATGAATAAAAGTAAATATTTTCCTCTAAATTCAGCAACAAATATTGGATGTCTGCTTATCACTTTTATTCAACATCACATTAGAGAATCCAGGCAGGGCAATGAGGCAAGAAAAGGAAATAAAATCCATGTGTAATAGAAAGAAAGAATCACTATTTGGGCATGCTATTTTTTTATAAGTAGAAATTCCTAGAGACTACACCAAAAATCTATAAAACTAATAATAAATTCAGGAGGTTGCAAGATGAAAGATCAATACATAAATCAATTTTATTTCTGTATTCTTATAAACTATTCAAAATAAATAAAAACAAAATTAAAATTTTGTGTTTTAAAGGACAAATTTAAGGAGGGGAAAAGACAATCCAGATAAGTATAGGAAATATTTACAAATACTAATAAGAGACTTGTATCTAGAATATATAAAACTCAGAATCCAATAATAAAAAGACAAATAAGCCATTAAAAAATGGGCAATGAAAGTGAGTAAACTTTTCTCCAGAGTAGACATACAAATGACTAATAAATATAAAGGGCTCAACATCATTAGTCCTCAGGGAAATGGTAGTCAGGACAAGACTAAAGTATCATTTCATTCTCACTCTAGTAGAAAGGCTATAATTAAAAAGATGAGAAAAAGTGTTGGGCACAATGTGTACAATCCACACCATAATGTGTGAATGTAAAATGCTGCAGTTTACTTTGGAAAAGCCATCTGGCAGTTTCTCAAAAGTATAAACACAGTTACTATTTAAACCAGGGATTTTACCCCTAGACATAAATCCTAGAGAAATGAAAACATAAACATTTATCTCTACATGAACTTATATGCGAGTGTACATAGCTGCATAATTCATGATGTCCTTCAAATGGGAAATAACTCAATGTCAATCAACTGTGCGTGGATAAACAAAATATGTTCTATTTATGCAAGAGAATAGTATTTGATAATAAACAGAAACAAAGTGCTGATGTGAGCTACAATGTGGCTGAAGTATGAAATTATTATGCTAGGTGAAAGACATTAATCACAAACGACTACATACATAAATTTATCTTTATTTTTTTAAGAATAGGGAGTGACTATTATTGGATATCTGATATCTTTTTGGGATGACAAACATTTTCGAAAACTGAAGATTGTGGTGTGGTGATGATTGCATAATTCTGACTATACTACCATTTTTGCCATTTTACAACCATTGAACTTTATACCATATGGTTAGATGAACAGTATGGTATGTACATTACATCACAATAAAGCTGTCATTAAAATAATAGGGCTCCAATTTTGTAATATTGGAATGACTTCCAGAAACAGTTTTATCTTGAAGACTCAAACTACATGCTGAATGCTATTAAATCTTCTCCAATATTAGAGAAAAATAACAATTACGTGGTCATCTAGATTGAAAATATAGTGTTAATAGATTTATAAAGTATCTTTTTATGTTTCTGCACCAGGTGAACCCTTTAGGAACCAAAGTCTCAACAAAAGAGACAGAGATGTCAGAACAGAAGCGAGGAACCCCTTGCTGTAGGTGGAAGGTGCTTCAGACCAGGACTATGACCCAACATTCCAGAGCTGGCTCTAACATTAATGGCAGGCCTTGAGTAAATGTTAATCTCTTCACAGGTACCTGACTCCACTCTTAGGAAATGTAAAGACCTGCTCAATATCGAAATGACATGTTAAGATGTGTGCCCAATATTCTCCAGAATGTCTTTCAGCTATTAAAATCACAAAACAACCCCTAATTATATTCAAGAAGCCATGCCCCACTTCCACCCCATTGCACATGCTGTCAGTACTTCCTGTGGCATCAATATTTTGCTGTTGACATTTTGGTCTTCATTTTACCAAAATGCAATGTGGTTGTAGAGCTAAATATTGTCACATAAAGTACATGTCTAATCCTTCATTTGATTTCACTCCATTAAAAAAAAAAATGTTGGCTTCCTTTTTCCCTCCTTTTTCCATAACCAAAATTCCTTCCATCTAAGACAGTAGTGAAGAGAGCATCTAACTATCTTGAGACTTGGCCTCTGCAGAGGCAAAAACTTTGTACAAGATAAACACTTTTTAATTTGCAGGCACCATGTTTGTAAGAGAAATACCCACTGCAAGTTCTTTGGGGGCTGATATCTTCTTTATATTGCAGAGCCCAGATTACCGAGAAGAAATAGTAGCAAATGTTTTCTAATTTAACACAAAGAGATTACAATACACTTGGCTTAAGTCTCATTTAAAAGATTTATGAAAAATATCTTTACTATATTGCTAATCAAACTCTACCTGTATATAGAGATCTTCTCTAGACTTTTATATGTACCAGGTCCAACCCTAGAGCCCTGTTTTGTGGACTTTTAGCAGATAACTTAGGCAAAATTCAGAGAAGTGGAAAAAACTTGTGAGATTAGGTTTAAGATTCAAAGACAAATTCTCACATAGAAATTCACTAATTTTAGCATATAGACAAATTTGAACATAAAGAAAATTTTAGCACATAGACAAACACTGCATTTTGCAAATGGTAATTTATAGTAACTGAATGACATCTCTGTCATTGAATAGAAGTTTCTTAGTGTTATTCCTTGGTATTATTCCTCTTAGAAATAAGAGGAACAGATTATTTCCACACTGTTTTTCTCTGAAAAGGTCATAGCCACAGACTTCTGATACTTAGAAGTCCAATTCAAATTATTTCTACTTAAGTATATAAATAATTACAAATCCCTTTTCTCCTTTGAAAGAAGAAAATACACTTATCTTTTTGTATTTTTAGTAATTAAACTAGAAAGAGAGCAACATTGTCTTGTTTAAAAATAGCATCAAGCTTTCATCTGTTGTTAATTGTTCCATTTCTTCAAGATGAGAATGACTTGCCAAGTTTCTTCTAATTCTCCTTTAAGATCATTCCTTTTGAAGTTATGAGACAGCTAGAATAGAAGGTTTATTCTGTTGAGACTGGGAATCTCTTGAACATGTAAGGGTTTCTTTAGAACTGGTCTGACCACACTGCATAGGAATCTGTCTTTGCACAAAGTATAGCTCTTGAGACCAACCGAGGGCCTGTCTAAATGTATTTCATTGGAGTCTGGAGCTCAAGGCAGCCCTAAAGTGATGAGGTTGGCCAGCAAAGGGTGGCGCCCACTGGCTTGAGTGGATTGGAAACCATACAAGTGGAAGAGACCTGCAATCCCTTGGTTGACTAATCCTCATTCTCATTCTGTATGATTTTTTTTTAATTTAATGCATGCAGTGAAAGGGCCTTTACTTATTTCATTTAATTGTTCTTGTGTTAAGTTCATCTTTATCTTACACACAAACTGGGACCTTCCCATAGTATTCTATTCGCAAGCATCTCTCTTCTAATTTGTGATCGTTTTTAGTTCTTTATTTTCTCATAGTTCATCAGTAGAAAGTTGAGAGCATTTTATGATCCTGTCATGTCATGATTGAGAACAATCCATAATGTTTAGTGCCTTAACTGGTAAGATAGAGATGTTCTTACTAAATGAAACCACTTTCCTGTTATTCTCAGTCAACTTATACTATATTAGCTTGATTTATTACTCAGGTTTCAATAATCATTATTTATGCTTAATTCTATGTTCTTTCATGGTTTTAGAAGAACTGCATTTTTTCTAGATGATCATTTCTTCTATCCCTTATAATTTAGTTACTAATACAATATCTATTGACTCCCTAGTGTTAGCAATGACAGAATAAGGACATTTCATCTCATCCCCTCATCCTCTCCCTGAATCAACCCAAATTTAGAGTCAAATATGCCTCTATGTCTTATATATTATTTTGAAATAACAAATCTAGACTATTATAAAAATATTGTTAAGGGCAAGAACACAACACAAATAGTAAGGCCACTTTTTTTTTTTTTGCATATTTCTAAGTCATATTTCTAAGACTCACAAGGAACTTAATAGTGCTTACATCTCGGAAGTAGGTTTTGCCTTGACCACATACCTTTTCTATGCTAGTTGATTAACTTGCTATTTTTGGTGTTACATCTGAACAAGTCAACAAAAAGAGGAGACAAATACATTGCCTAGCCCTTTGTCAAAGGAAAAGTTGTATGTGCTTGATGTTTTATTTGCCTGAATTGTTCCCTTCCCATCCTCTCCAGAATGTTCCCTCTTGTTTTCTTGATTAGTCTCAAATTATAAAATACATTCATATAAATAACTTGGAAATACTAGGCATATAAGATCAAGAATGCTCAAGGTCAACATTGTGATAAATGTATTTTAAATTATTTTTATATTGGTTCAAATAGTTTAGAGGAAAATTAAGGCCAGTTGAGTCCCTTTAGACCCATCAAAAACTTTTACCACTCTCTTAATTACATAGAAGAAAAAATAAAATTTAGTGGTATTACCCAGAATAGGAATTTTTATTAGCAATAACCTTTCTATCAGAAAAACAAATTTTATATGGTAGGGTAAACATTTACTTGCATAACATCTGGCCTTTATCATATGTCATCCTTTCCATATCATGTGAATCCCCTCTTCTCTCCTTGGAGGCCCAGGCCCCTATCCAAATCCCTACCTCAGTAAATGTACTCCCATTTTGCCCCATTGATTTTAGGATCCACATCTATATAAATTCTCCAAGCATATGCAATTAAATTTGTTCATTTCTCCTAGTTATCTGCCTAATGTCAATTTTTTTTGCTTAATCAGTCAGAGAAGAACCCACTGGGGTAGGGGGAAATTTCCTCTCTACTCCTATACATCATTTTTCTTTTTAATAAGACATTTTTCTTTTTAAAAAAGATGTAGTGAGTAAAAAGTGTTGTTCTTTTTGTCTTGAGTGTGGAGATAACCAGACATGGTCAATTTAATATTCAGTTATTAAACATTATATTAAGGTGACTGAAATATTTAATCTCCTCCCATCAAGGTTTTTGCCTCTTTGTTTTGTGTTAAAGATATTACATATGTGACTTATTGGAAGCTATCTCAGATTTTTGTGTACATCTGCAAGTTATTTAAGGAAATAAGTTGAGATTCTGACACCTAAAAAGGGTTAGCTAAGTCTTTATTTTTGGAGTTTTAAGCTGCAGGTTGGCAACTAGGACGAGGAGGTCAATTTTATTATATCTTTTTTATTAAATCTGGAGATATCGTAAGGATTGCTCTTTTAGCTATCTTAGTACATCTGCTTTACACTCTGGCCCAAACAAAGGAAAGCAAAGACCATGAGTGTTTAAAAACATAAAAGAACAGTTATACATTTTCAGAAGATTACAAGAATGTACAGATGAGGTTCAAGTACCTTGTTCCTTTCCAGATAATTTATTTCTCACTTATCAAACATCCTATTATACACAAATGTTTCTCTTTATTTTGAAGACTTTATTTATTTATTTTTGCACAGAAGAACTGGATTGTAGGCCAGAGGTGCAGGCAGTGAGAAGATTCACCAGAGACAGACAGGGGAACAGAACAAACAGATTTTACTGAAATATACTGCTAAGGGTAGCAGCTGGCTAGACAGGAGAGGTCTGCCAGTTCATGTGGGTTAGCTCCCTGGCCTGGGATAGAACTTAGGTTGTCATGGAGGTCTGTTGGGGTGTTAGTACTGAGACTTAAACCCTGGGCCACCAGGGAGGCCCCTTAATTCAAATATTTCATTTTAGCTACATTGATTAAAAAATAAACAAAATCTTGCCCTATGATTTCCTAAGAGAATTACCTCACTATAATATTCTCATGGATTGCCTTTTAAAACCCTAGTCCAAAACAGTTTCATAAAGGAGTTTGTTTTGTAAACACATAAACACACACACACACACACACACACACACACTTGCTCATACCTCCTTGTAGCAGGAGCTAAGGGATCTAACAGTTATGATTTAGTTTGTCTTGTAGTGAGACATGAAGGACCAAAGGGGTTTTGAGGCTTCATAAAGTTGGTTTGAGTAAGAGTGCAGGAAAGATTGAGACTCCTAACACAGAAGCAGGGCATGTACTCCCATGGAACAGAACAAGGAGTAGTTGCAAAGTTAGAGAAAAATCTGGAACTCAATAAAATAGAAAACTCATAATCACTAAAACTATTCAAAATAGTAATGTGCTTGCATGTCATTTGTCTTGTGGATCTTTGTGCTGACCAATGAAAAACCCCTTCTATGGGGCACCATAGAAGCAAAAACACAGTGCATAGAAAGTTCATCAGTCACAGCTCCTGATGCCTTCACAATCTAAGATTCTGTTGACTTAGATACTAGTACTCAGAAGATCTCATTGTCCAGCGTCACACACAGTCAAGGATGCCTTAATTTGAGTCATCACTTGCCATATAGGGCAGGAGAGGTGAGTCACATTTGATGAAAGATGAGACAGATAATTAGAGTGGTGAAGTAATTTGCTCCCAAACAAACATTTAATGGCAGAAATCACACTAGTGGTTGACATTTATTAATCAGTACTCAAGCCCTATTCTATGATCATTGCATTTGTCCTTCTAAAAAAAAAATCATTTCAGAGATGGGAAAACTGAAGTTTTAGCAATAATCTTATAGATACCATTACTATTCCTATTTTGTAGGTGAGCGGGCCAAAGTTCAGAGTAGATTTAAAAACTGAAGGGGCTACCTCTGAAACTTACTCTCTGTGCCAGAACATCAATCTAGTAACACCTATATGTGACTCTCTATAACCCTCTGCTCTTGCATGAGTTCTATTTCTGAAGCTAAAGCTGTGCATGAGACATATTTCCATTGAAAGCCTACTCTTAGTGGAGCCTGTCTGATCATCAGAGAAAAAAAAATATGTTTTTATTGAAGATTCCAATTATTTTCTTTATATATTTGCATTAGACTTTAGTTCATGGGGTGAATAAACTATTTCTGGATGAAAATATTTAATAAGTTATGAAAATAAATACTACTGATTTCTAAAAAAAGCTTCTAAAATATTCCAGATTCAAAGAAAGATGAAAAAAGGGAAGGCAGAAGGCATAAAGGAAGATAAGAAGGGAGAAAGGAAGGAAGAAAACAGGAAGTAAGGTATGAAGAAAGTAGGAAAAAGAAGGAAGGGAGGGAGGGAGGAAAAGACATTTAACTAGTTGAATGTAACATTTTTTTCAAAAGAAGTTGAATAATCTTCAGACTAGTACTTAACAAAATTAAATAACAGAAGTAAGAGTTTCCTTTCAGAATTGTGTAATTTAATAGTTTCCACAATTTTGGGCCAAAGGTGGACAGTGGAGACATGTAGGGGTGACTATCATAATAAACTTATTCTGAAAATTTCCTGAGGAGGAAAGATTTTGCAAATTTGCTACTAACTGAATAGTAAATTCTGTTGAAAGAAAATACTTGTTGGGAGGCTTCTCCCCAGGTCTGAGACAGGCTCCATCCAGGCAGTGTTACCCAACCAAATGAAGAGGAAGTCCTGAACAGCTCCTCTGCTGCCAACCACCCTCATCTATAGAGAGCGAGGGGCTCCTGGAGAGCTTGCGGTGTGGGGCTGGGATGCAGGGATGTACCTAGCCCACAAGAAATCTGGGAAGGAGCAGGGACTTCCCAGAAATTCACAAACCTTGCCCTCTTAACTGTGACTCCAGGTATCTTTCTTGAGAAAGACCTTTTCTCCAGAGGAAAGTTGATTGTGGTAAATAAGATAGGACATTATTTTCATTTCTACCCTTAGGAATCTTAAAGATCATCAAAGGGTGAGAGGAACTTCCAGGTGCTACCTAGAGAGGGAGCCAGCCACCAGCAAAAAATGCCTGATCTGTGGGAATTCCAGAGATCCAGGTCCATTGTTCAAGTTCCAGCCTGAGCAACTCAATTTCCTCTTGTCTGTAGATCAGTAAATATTACAGCAGTAGATTTTTATTCAGAAAGGAAAACTAGTCTTATCTTCAGGTGCAGTAAAAATATAAATGCATAGAAAAACTGTTGCAGTCTCCACCACTCCAGAAATCTAGAAACCCCAAATAGTGGGTCAGTTGTAAGACTCAGAAAATGTAGGAAAAATGAGTAGACAATGATGGTACCTTGGAGATGGAGAAAATGGTGGTTCCAGAAAGCCAGGTCAACCTGGAGATGTGACCATGCATCCTACCTGCAAAAAGAAATTTGTCATGAAACTTGAAAGACTGTAATTACAACAAAATACAATATTTAACATTGACTGATGACATGGATATCAAATATGGGGATAAGTTTCTAGACATTTTATGATAATTTTCTTCCCTTTAGTTTTAATAGGATGGTTGATATCAGGGTTTAATAGACATTGTGTATGAAAAAACATATTTGAGTTGAAGGTATTTGTACCAATCTTGTTATCTATTATTCTCTAACAATATAACTATTTTAATTAAGATAAAAAGAAAGTTTTGATTTGCATTTCCTTGATTATAAGTGATGTTGAGCATTTGTTCATGTATCTGTTGGCCATTTGCTTTTCTTCTTTGGAGAAGTGCCTTTTGAGCTCTTCTGCCCATTTTTTGATTGGGTTATTGGCTTTTTTTTTTGTTGAGTTGTGTGAGTTCTTTGTAAATTTTTGTTATCAGTCCTTTATCAGATGTATTGTGTGCAAAGATCTTTTCCCAGTTGGT
>PVIJ01024850.1:0-11592 GCA_004024925.1 Scalopus aquaticus
TTCCAGCAGGAGCCTGTATCCCGGGTCAGGTTACCTCCAGTCAGGTTAGAGAAAAGTAGAGTTCTCTAACATCAGCTCTTGGTGTCAGGTTACAGAGTAGGGAGGAGATTGTTTGAGGTGGTCTCTGCAGTTTTTCCGGCTAGACCAGTTTCTCAGGCCAATATATCACCTAGCAACCAGTGAGGGATTAGGACCCCACGGGATGCTGGCAATTTGTCTTCCCTACTGAGATGTTACCTAGTCCCAGGTGGGGGATGGAAAGCAGTGACCCTCGAGCTTTCCTGCACTTCAGAGCTGCCACACAGGGAAGAGAGGGGCTCCTGGGGTGGGGAAGTGGGGGTAGCACTCCCGTTAGTTGGCCAGAGCCCTCCGACCCCACCGCGGTTTCTAACCTTGTATTCAGTGGTACTCCATAAAGCTGGTTTGTCCGCCTCTCTTTTCTTTTGTTCCTCCTTGTGGGGTTCGGTGTCTTTTCTCTTCTTTTTACTCTGACTTTTTGGTTTGTCTTTAAGTCTAAAGCACCCACAGGGATGATTGTATTGTGTAGGGCATTCAGTTATCCTGAGATCGGCTCTCAAAATTAGGGATTTTTCTGTCCATAAATCTATATTTTGTGGGAGAGCCTAATCCTAGCATCTGTTCGCCGCCATGTTTGGGGGGCGTGTCTCGAGGCTTGGTATATCTGAATTCTACACTTAATAATCTTTAAAATTTATGGTTAAAAAAAAGTGTTCTATACTTTTTATCCAAACCTTCATGAGAAGAGAGTCTAAAATAAGAATTGAAAAATATCAGTTGTCTAATAAATATTATTCCAAAATAACTAAAATTAAATGGCAACAGAAAAATTAATCATATATATATATTCTATATTTTACTTATATGTTTTTACTTATATATATGTAATTGTTGAATAAGTAGAAAGCTAAACTTTAATTGAAATGTTTCTTTATGGAATATCGTTTTCATGAGACCTGAATTCTTTTTTTATATAACTATTTGACTTGCAATAATTAATATTTTTTTATTTCTCTAGTCATAAAAGCATAGCAAACATAGAACATCATTAGAGTAGTGATACTTATTGTAATCTTCAATAAGGACGCAAATTAACTTTTTTTTAAGATTTATTTATGCATATAAGAGCTGGGGTGCAGGCGAGAGGTGTGTGGGCGGGAGAGGATTCACAGAGACAGAGGGGGTAGCAGAAAAGGCAGATCTACTGAAAAACGCTGCTAAGGGGAGCAGTGGAGGAGACAGGAGGGGTCTGCTGCACCATGTGGGAAGCTCCCTGGCCAGTGGTCGAACTTGTGCGGCAGTGGCTGCTGATAGCTTCATAGAACTGAGACTTAACCCCTTGCACCACCAGGGAACCCAATTAACAATTTTTGATGCTGGAAAATCCTGTTTAAAATTTCTATTACTGGTGAATTTTAACACTGATCAAATAATAAGATATAAAACAGATATAGAATATATTATAAAATACATATCATTAAGTATATATTGATTTCATATTGTGAATTGCAATTTTTCATAAATTTCCTATCAATGCTTATTTAGTTTTTAACCTCTCATATTAGGTTGCAAGATGAAGACAAGATTAAGATGTATATAGAGCCTCCCTGGTGGTGAAAAGGGTTAAGTCTCAGCACTATGAAGCTATCAGCAGCCACTACAGCATGAGTTTGAGTTTGATCCCTGGCCAGGGAGCTTCCCACATGGTGCAGCAGACCTCTCCTGTTTTGCCTGCTGCTCCCCTCAGCAGTGTATTTCAGTCAATCTGCTCGTTCTGCTCTCCATTCTGTCTCTAGTGAATCCTCACATTCCCCCCTACCCCTAGCACCTCTGGCCTACACCCCAGCTCTTGTATGCATAAATAAAAAAAAATCTTAAAAAAGAGTAGAAAAAAAGTTTATGATGTATACAAATTAATTTTTGAACAAATTGTCAAAAAAGGAATGATACTATTAACAAATAAAATGTACAAAAGTACTTAAAATGATACTTTATTAATAAGGTCTTGAGACTGAGTTATTTCTCATAAAAACAGGAAAATATCATACAACAATTTTGCTTATTTCCATATTCATATAAAGGTCTGAGGAAATGATGTGATATAATTCCTGAACAGAAGATAAATATAAACCGTGAAATATAAAATACCTCGTATTAGATCATATAAGCTAGATATTAGCTCAAATTGACCAGGGAACATATTGGTAAACATCTGACATGTAAACATGTGAAACAATTTTAATTTTGTATCATAAATATATATATTTACAACATAAATATAACATATTATATCATAAATATAACATATACTAATTACAAAGAATATGCATGGTCAAAATCCCATATAACATGCACTCCCTCATATGTAAAATGGATTTTAATAAAACTCTTTTTAATAGGGTTTAAATGAACCCTATAAAACGTTACTTCTGTTCAGTGTCCAGTGAGTGCCTCCCATGTAACTAATATTCAGTAAATAGCAGCTATTAGTACTTTATTTTTTTATTTTTTTGTTTTATTATTTTTTAAAGATTTATTTATTTATACATACAAGCTGGGGTTACAGGCCAGAGGCGTGGGGTGGCGAGAGGGTTCACCAGAGACAGAGTGGGGAGCAGAACAAGCAGATCAGAAACACACTGCTGAGGGGAGCAGCGGGCGAGGCAGGAGAGGTCTGCCGCACCATGTGGGATTCTCCCCGGCTGGGTGTCGAACTTGCATCGCGCGCTGCCGACGGCTCCACAGCGCAGCGCTCAACCACTGCGCCACCAGGGAGGCCCAGCTATTAGTACTTTAATTTCATTGCAGGACATCTGTGTTTTCTCCAACTTTTAGTTTCTTAAATAACAGTAAAGAAATAATTCTTTGTATAAGTCACTGATTTTCTGTTTTTCGCAATTAATTATTTATATAGTGGTCTTAGAGATATACACTCTATAGGCTTTCCTGGTGGTGCAACACAGTGGAGCTGTTGGAGGCTTCGGCATGAGTTCAATGCCCACCGGAGAGATTCCCACATGGTGCAGCAGACCTCTCCTGCCTCACCCACTGCTCCCCTCAGTGGTGTATTTCCATTGATCTGCCTGTTCTGCTCCCCACTCTGTCTCTGGTGAACCCTCTCACCACCCCACACCAATGGCCTGCACCCCAGCTTGTATGCAAAAATAAACAAATCTTAAAAAAAAAGATAGAGCCCATGTAACTTTAACAAAAAAGAAATATACACTCTATGAAAAGGTAGTGTGTATGTTACATATATTTCTATCACTTTATTAAAACTTGGTACAATCTTAGATTCCCAGAGCAATAATCAAGGTAGTCTCACCTCTAACTTATCAAAAAAACATTCATGTGATTTTCATCTTTATTATTTCAACAGATAATTTTATCAATTTATTTTTAATTTACTGTATGTCACTGCATTTTATGTATTTACTGGACAAATTCTGAGTATATACACATGCACACACGAAAATGTTAGTGAAACCCAAATCGGACTTAGCTTATTTCTGTCTTTTAAGGTTGGCTATCTAATTTTTATGAAGAGAAATAGTTTTTTAATTTTCTCTTTTCCTCAGGGGAAAAAAATCAGATTCTGTATTATTACCAAAATTCTTGGATTTTTTTCATTTTTATTTATGTATTTTTACATCTGTTCAGTTGTACAACATTTGATTTCTCCTCTCAGGTGTCCCCATAAAATAACCAATAGCAAGATACCCGTGAAACATCACCATCGACTCTTTTGCTCTTCCCTCCTGTTTTGATCCCTCTCTCTCCCTCTCCCCAGCAGAATGTGTCTGATTTTAATTTTTCTGCTAGTTTTGTCTTTATTTTCTGATCCCTTGTATGTTTTCCCTATGTTCCTTCTATAAGTGAAACCATCCATTATTTTTCTTTTTCCTTTTGACATTTCACTGAGTATAGTCCCTTGCAGCTCCATCCATGTTCCCATGAATGGCATAAATTTATCTTTTTTGATTGCTGAGTAGTGTACTATTGTGTATATATACCACACCTTCGTAATCCAGTCATCTATCTTGGGGCATTAAGTTTGTTTCCATATTTTAGCCATTGTAAATAGTGACGCATTGAACATAGGAATGTAGGTTTCCTTTTTAATTATTGTTTTTGTGTCCTGTGCATAGATTCCTAGGAGTATAATTGCTGAGTCATGTGGTAGATACATTTTCCGTAATTTGAGGGTCCGTCACACAGCTTTCTATAGTGGTTGTACCAATTTGAATTCCCACTAGCAACATTGCTTTACTTTTTAAAATTTCTTTCTTTCTTTTTTTTTTGCCCTATTGCATTTATAAGAGGTAGATAAAATAATTATTAAAAACAAGAATATTGACTTTATTTTTTTTAAAAAATATATATTTTTATTGTTATTTATATCTTTTACATTTTGTATTCCCCTTAGGTAACCCACCACCAAGTCACCCGTGATTCATCTCCGTGGTCCCTTGTGTCCTTTTCTACTCCATTTTGTGCCCTTATCCTCCCCCTCCTCCCATCCCCCCAAGTGTCCCTCTCCTATTTGGTTTCCCTACAGTCCTGTTATAAGTGAAACCATTCGATACTTTTCTCTTTCTTTCTGGCTTATTTCGATGAGTATGATCCCCTCTAATTCCATCCATGTCACTGCAAATTGCATGTGTTTATCTTCTTCAAATGCTGAATAGTGTTCCACTGTGTATATGTACCACATCTTCTCGATCCAATCATCTATTTTTGGACATCTGGGTTGCTTCCATACCTTTGCTATTGTGAACAGTGCCACAATGAACATATGGGTGCATGTATCCTTTTGGATTAGTGTTTTTGTATCCTTTGGGTAGATTCCCAAAAGTGGTATTGCTGAGTTGTATGGAAGCTCCATGTTGAACAGTTTGAGGAATCACCATACAGCTTTCCATAGTGGTTGTACCAGTTTGAATTCCCACTAGCAACATTGCTTTACTTTTTAAATTTTCTTTCTTTCTTTTTTTTTTTGCCCTATTGCATTTATAGGAGGTAGATAAAATAATTATTAAAGACAAGAATATTGACTTTAAACATGTATATTATTTCAGACAAAATTGGGCAGAAAAATAAATCATCTATTGACAGATAATGAACTATAAATAGACAAGGCTAACTTGAAAAGAAAAGCAAAATGAGTCCAACAAGTCTTAGGATTCCTCAAAAAGCTATAATAATTTCAACTGTGTAGACTTGGCACTGACAAAATAAAAAATGGAATGGAAAAAGAGGCTTGGAGAAAGTCCCAAAAATCTGCAATTACTTGACAATTTATATAAGCAACACTGCAATACACTAGAGTAAGAATATTCTTTAAAATAAATTATCCTGAGTTAATTGGATATTTTTGTGTGAAAAAGTAAATATTGCTCCATATCTCATGCCATATACTTATCAATCACATGTTAATATCTCTGTGAAAGGTAAAGTAATAAAAATATTGGAACAGTACAGAGGAACAATTGCATGAATATACACATTATCAAAATTTCACAAATAAAAAAGTGGTAAATATAATACAATAAAGTGATTTGATATGATATGTTAAAGTTAAAAGGTTGTTCATTAAAAGATATTAAGAAAGTATCAAAGCAAATTATTGAATGGAAAAATATTGCAATGTGTACATCAAAAATGTTTGAATACAGATAATTCATTTTTTAAAAGTACAATAAAAGGAAGATCAAATAACATAAGACAGAAAAATAGAAAAGTGATCAAGAGATTTGAACCAATAATTTACAAAAAAAAAAGGTTATCCAAAGGAGAAATATGGAAAGCTACTAATCTGTTAATTATCATTAAAATCCATATAAAAAACATACTGCAGAAATATTGCACACTGCTAGACTGGCCAAAATAGAAACAAATCAGGAAAGATTTACTAATTACTACTTACACAGACTTTTGGAAAATTGTTTGGCAGTATTAGCTACATTTGACACTCTTTGGCCAAACATGTTATCACAAAGCATATGCTAAATAAAATGTGCTAAATAATATATATATATATATATATATATTCACAAAGACACCCACGATCATGCTATTAGAAGCAGCTTTGTAAAAGGCAGACTAATGCCACCTCTGTCCCCAAGAAGGATGCAATTATGTTACATTATTTGATCAAATAAGGTGTGATTAAGAGTAAGCAGTTTAAAGAGAATATTTTGCATTATCCAGGTGGGCAAAATATAATAAGATGAATTCTTGAAAGCAAAAGTCTTTCTCCAGCTAGAGAAGTAGTTCAAGTGTAAGTGAGGGATCAGAAGCACATGACTAGATGTGTTATTGTGTATTTGAAACTGTCCACAGGACTAGATGTGTTATTGTGTATTTGAAACTGTCAATGCAACTTCATAAGGAATGTGGGTGGTTTTATGGAATTGACCATGAAAGGAAAAACAATCTAAAATTTAGACTACATAGAAATGAAGAATTTCTGGTAATCAGAAAAAATAAATTGTAAGAAGGTAAAATTTTTCATAGTGGAAAAATACTTACAATATATGTGAGAGAGAAAATATCCCTGTATCTGCATGTATCTACATCTGTATAACTATCTAGCTAATCATCATCATCTACCCCTGAACAATAAATAAAATCAAGCCATATAACCCAGTGGGGGAAATATGAGCCTAGAGGACAGAGAACTGGGGAGTTGCTGCTGAGTGGGTATCCAGTTCAAGTTACACAAGAGGAGAAAATTGTACCTATCTGCTGTAACGCATTGTTTTAGGGTTCTTAGGATTAATGCATTGTTCTTAGGGCTAAGAACACTGTATTTTGCATTTAAAAAATTATTAAGGGGGCAGCTATCAGGTTAAGTGTACTTACACAATTAAAAAAAAGAAGAAAATGTGCAAAATATATGACAGACAAGAATAGAAGAGATCTAATGATCAAATGTTAGAAAAGTTGCTAACATTCATTCGATTTTAGGGCAACACAAATCAAGATCACAATGCAAATCAAAATCATCTACATCCATTAGAAATCAAATGAGGGCCTCCCTGGTGGCGCAGTGGTTGAGCGCTGCGCTGTGGAGCTGTCGGCAGCAGCCATGAGAGTTCGATACCCAGCCTGGGAGAATCCCACATGGCGCAGCAGACCTCTCCTGCCTCGCCCGCTGCTCCCCTCAGCAGTGTGTTTCTGATCTGCCTGTTCTTCTCCCCACTCTGTCTCTGGTGAGCCCTCTCGCCACCCCACACCTCTGGCCCATACCCCAGCTTGTATGTATAAATAAATAAATCTTTAAAAAAAAAAAAAAGAAATCAAATGAATGACTAAACTTAAAAATCAAGCCAGTAGGGCCTCCCTGGTGGCGCAGCAGTTGAGCACTGCACTGTGGGGCTGTTGGCAGCTCGAGATGCGAGTTCGACATCCAGCTGGGGAGAATCCCACATGGCATGGCAGACCTCTCCTGCCTTGCCCGCTGCTCCCCTCAGCAGTGTGTTTCTGATCTGCCTGTTCTGCTCCCCACTCTGTCTCTGGTGAACCCTCTCGCCGCCCCACGCCTCTGGCCTGTACCCCAGCTTGTATGCATAAATAAACAAATCTTCAAAAACAAAAAAGAACAACAACAAAAAAAATCAAGCCAGTAGTATGACAGTGTATAGCAATCTGAATGCCATTGGTAGGAGCAGGAATAACGACATTGTCTTGGAAAACGGTATGTCTGTAAATACTAAAGAAGATCATGTACATAACCAATAGCTCCATCTTCTTTTATACTTCTAGCTAATTTTCACATTTCTTGGGGTTGTTTTGCTCCTTTTTCAGTCTTTTCCTCTTGAATTATGTGTTCATCCCTGTGAACTTTTGTCTCATTTGATAATGGATAAGCTTAATACTAAAAATTGTCTTAAAATATAATTTTGCCATATTTTAAATTAACTACTCATCACTATGTAGTTCAATTTGTTAAAAATAACAGTGTATTAAACCTTCCCCTCAGCAATTATCTCTTCTTCATTTTCCCCCATATATTTCTAATAATTTTCTTTGGTACATTTAGTTGCTTTAATATTGAATGTATAATTTAGACTCATATTCTCTTGTGAATATCTCAAGTGGTCCTTATTGATGTTTACAGCTATGATTTATTTTAAATCATTTAATATCATTGTTGTCACTTGCTTTCCATAGTTTATAATTGCAAAATAAATACTTGCCAGTCTTTTTACTATTAGTCTTTTCATGTCCTTTTGTTGTCTTTCTGGAGTGATAGTTTCTACACTGGAACAGAAATAGTAACAGTTTGAGCTAAGTGATTTCTCCCAGGAAATAACCTCTTTTAGTATTCTTTAGAGCTTTAGAGTATCAAAGATTGTGATCCTAAAAGACTACTTAGACAATTTATTTTTACTTATTGCAAAAGCTGAAAAATAATTTCAGTGTAATAATTACATCTCCAAATAGCACAATTGAGTTAACAAATCACTTTTGAAACAATTTTTAGATTCTTGTCTTACATTATTATTTGAGATTTAAGGAAAATATTTTCATTTAAAGAAACTTCATAAGAGCAAAATATTCTTTAGTTGAGGAAATTATCTGCTTCCATGTAAACAGAGTATTTCATTTTTAAACACTTGTTTTCTGTGGTGAATATGATTCTCATCAATTTTAAATTAAATGTAAGCTAATTACAAAATAACTTAAGCAAAATAAATATAAAAGTTCAGGGTTCGATTTTGTCTTTGTCTGACACTATTGGAAACAACTTCTTTGATTTCATCAGAATTATCTCACTGTGTCTCCCACTTGCTTGATCCATTTACTGACCTTTCTTTCCTTTGAAGTGGCAAGAGACTAGTAAGTTTGGTGAAAAGACACTGTGTAAGTCAGCATTCATCTTGCTTCAGTTGTGCTCAGTGGCTTATAACATCAGTTAAGGGGATTCAAGTTCTGGTTGGTTGGGTTGTTGAGAACTCTACATGAGTCACAAGGGCTGAGAGTGGGCAAAGAAATTCAGGCTACTGTGATGAAGGAAGAGGGTTGTATCATGGCGAGCAAAGCAAAAAATATCCAGTACCAGTGTTCATTCTACACATTCATTCATTCATGATAATCATCATTATATTCAGTCTATCATACAAACTTGTAAGTTTCATTATTGTATTTTTACACTTCCAGAGATTTTTGTTTCTCTAGAAAGATACACTTACAAGATTTTTTTTTCATTCTAACTTACATAAATTAATTAGTCCCTTTGTTTGCCCACTTCTCCATTCAGATCTGAAAGTTTTCCATTATTGGCCGTGGTGCCTTATTTCTGTTTACGTCTCACGTTTAGTGATTTGTGAATATAGACTCCCTGATGTCTACATGTCCAAGGACACTATTTCTGCTTATCTCCCCTGCCTCTACTAACTGCCTTGGTGGAGTCTGACATGCTGAGGTGTGTCATATCAGTGATAGGCCAATGTCCTTTCCTTCCTGGTAGATACTAGCTTTTGATAAGATCCCCAGTTCTCCTTACCCATCACATGGATTCACAGGTACCCTCTGATGGTAAAACAGTTTGTCTCCTGCTTTCCACTATTAAAAGACTAGGGAATAGAAATTGAACAACTGTGAGCTTCAAAAGTAGCTCCTCAATTTATCAAGTTGAGGGCCTCCCTGGAGTGGCGGTTGGACGCTGCGATATGGAGCTGTCAGTAGCTGCAACGTGGGTTCCACGCCCAGCCGGGGAGATTCCCACAGGGCGCGGCAGACCTCTCCTGCCTCACCTGATGCTCCCCTCAGCAGTGTGTTTCCGTCAATCTGCCTGTTATGCTCCCCACTCTGTCTCTGGTGAGCCCTCTCACTGCCCCATGCCTCTGGTTTGTACCCCAGCTTGTATACATAAATAAATAAATCTTTTAAAAAAATTATCAAATTGATGATTGGCTCAACACATAAATATACCCTTTGATCTTTTGACTTTGGGCTTGAAGCTCCATGAAGTGATAGCTCCCTACCCAATACCCACAGAGATGAACTCTGAAACTCATAGAGGAAGATGATTATAATTGCAATTGAGAAAGCTCTCCTATTTCTTTCGGTTGTCTGTAATTAGGTCATTATACATTATTTGAAACAAGTTGATGGAAAAGTTCTAGAAGTTCCAAGAGTTTGAAATACTTATGTACTTAGAACAATATGTATGGCTAGGTAAGGTTCAGACTTACAGAATTTCAGGTGCCGTGCTGGTTGTGTGTGTGTGTGTGTGTGTGTGTGTGTGTGTGTGTGTGTGTGTGTTTATTGTGGGAGGAGTCCGTTTTGTCAAGAAATGAGCAAATAAAAGCAGCCATAAGAAATTCCTCCCAGACCTTGCTTACCTGTTGGGAAGATATCTCCTTGGTGGATAACCATAAATAAGAAAATAGTGAGAGTCAGCAGAATTTGTTTAAACAATGAATGTATTGGCAGACTCAGACCTATGGCTCCTTATATCTTCCAAGAGGGGAATTTGCAAGAAAAAAAGATGTAATGTAAAGGAACATATTAAGTAAAAATAATAAAGGTTTGGCCTAAGGCAAAGAGAAACATGAAGAAATCATAGCACTCAGAACAGAAAACATATTGGTTTTCTCTGCTGGAAAAGATACCAAATCAATTAAAAAAAACTAAATAGAACTTTAATAATTTAGCTGGACCTGCTTTAAAGGAAAAGAGAGATAAGAATAGAAATGGAATACTAGAAGCAGACATAAAAGTTACTTGAGATGTGGAAAAATCAAATTCTCAGTGAAAGAATGGAGGACAGGCCATGACAAAGAATTTATTAGTCTTCCATGGCAATAAGGGCATAGGCCTTGGAAATATTTACAACAAGAGCTTAATATCTGCTGAAGTTGATTCTTGCTTGACAAGTGTGAACTCTTCTAGAAACTGCAGCTCATGAATAGTTGAAACACCCACCTTTGACACTGGTACAGAGTTTGAGTCCTAAAGTAGAGAATGAAATCTCGTGGAATAGTAAGAATTATATTTCACAAAAGCACGAATAATCACACTCTTGAGTGGGATGTGTTGTTCTGTCTAGGAGAGATGGGGGAATAACAGAAAACAGAGACATAAATAATCAACCAAGAGAAAATATGTATTTAATTCAGTTATACACACACATCACCAACACTAACAGAAAGAGAATCTTAAGGCACATCCGGTGATGAGGCATTGCTAGTGCTTTTATTTATGTGTCAGAATTTTGCAAGAGATTATATTTGCTTCAGGTATTATAAAAGAGAAGGACAAATACATAATGACCTTGTAAGAAGCAAAATGCTTCATTACTTTTATTTTTTTTAAAAGATTTATTTACTTATGCATACAAGCTGGGGTACAGGCCAGAGGTGTGGGGCGGTGAGAGGGTTCACCAGAGACAGACCGGGGGGGAGAACAGGCCGATCAGAAATACACTGCTGAGGGGAGCAGCGGGCAAGGCAGGAGAGGTCTGCCGCACCATGTGGGAATCTCCCCGGCCGGGCGTCGAACTCGCATTGCTGCTGCCGACAGCTCCACAGCACAGCGCTTAACCGCTGAGCCACCAGGGAGGCC
>PVIJ01024851.1:0-11591 GCA_004024925.1 Scalopus aquaticus
GGGGGGGGGGGGGGGGGGAGGAAGGAGCCGGAGGGAGGGAAGGGAAAGGGCACAAAATGCAATAGAAAAGAACACAAGGGACCATGGAGATGGATCACGGGTGAATTGGTGGTGGGCTACCCAAGGGGAATGCAAAATGTAAAAGACATAAATAACAATAAAAATATATATTATAAAAAAAATAAATAAAAAATAAAGGGGGTGTGGAAGGGAGGATGTGAATGAACTATAGGCCACAATGCCCATTTTGGGTTAAATAAAGTGTATAAAGCACTTAGCATGGTACCAGACACATGCTAAGTATTCATTAGATGGCAGTTTTATCATTAATTCTGTTCCCAATTTCATTTCTACTTTGCTGTTATAGTTAATATGAATTGTTTCCAAGCTACAAAAAGCAGTAAGAGTGGGAATACCAAAGCAATGACACAAAATAATGTTTCATTAAAAAGATACTGAATTTCTCTTGGATTTAGTTCAATGAGAATCATAGGAATTTTATAGCTTACAAATCTGTTATTTCTTAGACTCAGAAACCAAGGCAGGGAGTAACTTGTCAAAATCACATGTGTCATTAATGACAGAGTTAAGGTTAGAAACCATAGCCCCTAGCTTCTGTCCTGTGATGGACATAGTAGAAATTCTGATTACCAAGAGATGGCAGATGAAAAGAGAAAAACAGACACATTATTCATTGTTTGGACTGTTAGAGAAAATTTAATCCTACTATATTCCTACTGGGACTAGAGAGTCAGCATATTGAATAAAAACTTGATCTTTAGTGACCTGTGGCTTCTAGTAGAAGCCAGAAAAAACTGAATGAAGGAACCACAAAATAAAAGTAGTAGTTTTCTCCTCCTCCTCCTCCTTTTTCTCCTCTTATCTCCACTTCTGTTCCTCCTACTCCTCCCTCTGTTTCTCTCTTTGTGTGTCTGTGTGTGTGTGTTGTGTGTGTGTGTGTTTCTGTCTCTGTCTCTTTTTCATTTTTAATTCTTTCTGATTATTTTCAGGAAGTTACTGGGCATGACTTAATCAGAACTTCCAAATTGTAACTACAAAATAATTGCCAAAAAGACCATTGATTGTTCTAAATTAAATGGATTATAAATTACTGGACTCCCTGATTAAATGGCAAGGATGTGAATCATAGATAGTGTTTATTGGTCTATGAAGTCATGTCAATTTCTTGAACACATACAAAAGACAATAAGAACACAATACTAGTGTTTAATTGGCAGTGTTGGAAGATTAAAGCTTCCCTGCTGGTGTGAAGAGGACACATCAGCCTTTGTGAGAACTTGCATTATGATCTCCTGAAAATTATTGACATCAATAGCCTGTAAATCGCAACTCTAACATTGAGCTCATAATGTGTTTTCTGAGAAGCAAATGCTGATATATTATGGTACGGAGTAGCACTTCAAACAAGAATTGTTGAAAACGAAATGTTGATCCCAGCCCTCCACTGACTTGCTTGTTTTGTAATTTTAGGTAACTCAATTTGTCTTTCTCTAACCAAGATTCCTAATCAGTAAAACAGAAAAATTTACTGCATAAGGAGATATATATTTATAAATACATAGTTAGGTTAAATGTACATATTTAATTTTATTAACATTCTATGTATATCCATACACACTGTAAATATATGTACTTAGGAAAATAACTTCCTCAATTGCTGGGGTCAGACTTGCTATAAATCTTAGAAGTAAGAGAATTTTGTTTCAGAACATGAGACTTTATGGAAAAAGTAAGATTGGTGAATGAAAATATTAACTAAACCTGTGGAAGCTACATATACCTATGTTATCATCCACTGAAAATGTTAAAATGGTATATTAAATATAATAAAGGATGCTGATATGTCTGTGGTAGGCAGATTCTAAGATAACCTCCAGTGTTCCTACTGCCTGATGGAAACACTCTTTACAATCTCCTAGCCATGAGTGTGGATGGGATCTGTGAATAGTATGGGATATTACCCCATGATTAGGTTATGTGATGTGGCAAAAGTGAAAAGATTTTGAATATTAATTAAATTCATTGACTTTTGAATTAGTCAAAAGAGAGATTATCCTAAGTGGGCTAGACTTATCTGATGTGCCCTTTAAAAAAGGGTCTAGAGGTCAGATATGGAAGAAATCAAAGAGCTGTTTTAAGACACCATGAGTTCTTAGGGCTGCACAATGATGAATTTGGCCAACAACCGTATGAGCTTGGAAGAGGATTCAAGCCACAGGTGAGATCACAGACCCAGCCAACACCTTGGTTGCAGTTTTGTGAGATCCTGAAAACTGAGATAATAAAAGTCTCCTGTTTTAAGGCATAACATTTGTGATAATTTATTATTTGACAATAAAAAGCTAATATAATGTCAATGAGTAGAACTGTATATATCTCTATATTCATTTTCTATACTGCTATAAAAATTGCTACAAGATAATGGCTAAAACCAAAATAAATGTATACTTATAGGCTGGAGGTCAGAAGTCTAACTCACTTCACTGGGCTAAGGTGCAGGTCTACTTTGTTTTGAATGCTCTGGGGGAGAATCTGTTTCCTTGTTTTCCTCGGCTTCTTGCATTACTTGACTTGCAACTTAATGCTTTTAAAGCATATCACTCTCAAAAAAAAAATACAGCATATCACTCTGATCTCTGCTTCTAACATTGCATCAACTTTCCCTCTGACTCTGACTCCTCTTACAAGGATTACTGTTATTACATATGCCTAACTAGATAATCCAGGAAAACCTCCCCATCTCAAGATTCCTAACAATCAATATTATTTTGTCATATGAAATGACATTCACAGGTTCTGAGGATTAGTAAACGGATAAATTGGGGGGGGGACATTACCCATGCTACTCAAATTTACCCTCCAGGCCCCCAAAAGTCACATTCATCTCATATGCAAAATATGTTCACCGCATCCACAGGTCCCCAAAAGTCTCTCTCACCCATCACACTGTTGCTTTAGCCTGAGATGACTCTTTGAGATATGAAGGAGGCATTGATCAACAATAGTGATGATGGCATTGGTTGGAAACTCTGAATCCTCTATCTCTTCCAATGAATGGAACTCCCATTTCTCAGGGTCAGTGTGCTTATAGCATCAGTAAGATCGCTCGCTGTGAAACATATTTGCTGAAATACCCTGAGAGTATGCACTCCACCTTTTCTTAGAAAACATAAAGTATGGGCTAAGCAGTCCTATTTTGAAGGTCTATTTGTGACTCCTTAGAGAGTTGTTGAGAATCATTAGTACCTTATTCAGACTTTCCTAATGCTCTTGCATAAATTTGAATCTTTTAGTATTAAGCCTTTAGCGTATAATTTCTATGCAAAGTTTTACCTCTCTAATTCTTTGCAAAGTACTGGATTCTTTAGTAGTAGTATGAATGCTGTATGGTGCCAAAGCACACTGATTCTCTAACCTGAATGTGCTGTCTGTGGTTTCTTTGGTTCATTTACAAATTCAATCATATAAGATGATGGCTCCCTGGAAATATCATCAAAACAACTTGTTAATAAAACAAAGCTGAGTTTGTTCTTGCCATGTATATCGCAAATATTTTTGTAATTACCACCCACTATCTTGACTGATTATTAGTGCATCACAGTGGGGAAGGGAAAAATTAGATATTTATTGAGGGTTGGAGTCTGATTTAAGGCAGGCCTTTCAATGTGGGGGGTTAAAATAGGATTGGGTAAGAAGCATGATGTGATAGTTGCCAAGGATTTAGAGGCAAGTGTTCAAAGAATCTTGGACAGTAATCAGTTGTTTCAGTGGTTAATACCATTTATTGAAGAATTGGAGAATTTAGATTTTTTTAAGGAAGTTTATGAAATGAAAAATAATTTGCACTTTATCTTCCTGGGAAAGATTTTCCTGGAAAAATGAAGAAACATTGATGAGGCCACTGGCATAATAAAGTTATGTTAATGTGAACAGTAGAGAATGTGGGTATAGGTGGTTTTGGTTTTCATAACAAATATTTCTTGAGCACATAATTAGAAGTGGTAGAAAAATAATGAACAGAAGGGACATGATATTGGGAACCCACTAAAGCAGATACAGAAGTGAAGAGCTAATCATGAAAAAAAGTTCAGTTATATACAACATGGACAAGTCCCACAAATCTAATGTTGAGTTAAAAATAGAACAAATTAAAACATGCAGAATAATTTCATTTCCCTAGATATAAAAATTGAGGTAGCTGAACTGCATTCTTTAGGGATACAAAAATATAATGGCAAAATATAGATGGCAAAAATATAAAGGAAAGAAAAGAAATTATTAGTATACCAATCAGGATAATGGTTACTTTGGGAGGGAGAGAGGGAATTATGATCTCAAAGTCTGCAGATGTTCATTAGATCCAGCTAATTGATGATACTGTTTAGTTAAAGCATGTCCTTACTGATTTTCTCCCGGCTGAATCTGTCCATTTCCAATAGAGGGATGTTAAAGTTTCCAACTGTGATAATGGATTAATCCAGTCTACTTGCAATTCCATTATGTAGTGCCTCATATATTTGAAGCTTGGTTGTTAGGTATGAAAACTTGGAGAATTGACCCTATTAGAATATAATTCCCATTTGGACAGTTTCCAGTCAGAAGATTTCTGCTCTTGAGTCTCTACTACAGCAAGCTATGATTCCCTGGATTCACCTGTCTGTTTCTGTAATCTTGGGAACAATATTTTTTCCCTTATCTCCTCTCTATATCAACGAAGACTTTTGATTTTTCAATCTGTTCACTTTTCACTTATGTTAGAATGAATCTGGTGACTTTCCAGCTCTTTCTATGAAGGGTTGGAAACCGGAAGGCCCACAAACTCATTTTAAAGATGCTTACATGTAAGAATCTTTCAAGAAAATATTTGGATCTCTATAATTTGATTGAGGTGTTTATCATTATGAAGGTATCTAAAGAAGGGGGCCAATATAGTTTTGTATGTAACATATTGTTTTCTATAACATCTATGAACTAGATTTATTTCTTTAGAATCAGAATAAAGGAAATTCTAAGCAGTTTGGGCTACAGTAACAGAAGGAATTGATCATCATCCATTTTCCTCTACCATCTTTATCCCATTTAATGCCCTTAACATCATTTCTTACTTCAAACTTGTGTTTTCTTTTTTTAAATAATGACTCTCTTGTTGTTTTAAACAATGACTCTTTTCTAATTAAGATAAAGCCTTTATTTCATGGACATAGCAAAGTCATTAAGACCATGTCTGTTTTATTTTTCAAATGGTCAGATAACATTTGATTTTGATTGTACAATTACACATAGTATTATTTCCACAGTATTATGAAGACCTTAGGTTATTGTGAAAATAAGTGATATCTAAATATTTTTGATAACTTGTTATTTTGTTATAACTTTAAATGTATAGATATTTCAAGAGTAGTATAAAGAACTGTATATCCATTATCCAGATTCACTAATTATAGAAGTATTTTTCCATTTGCTTTATCATTCTCTCTTTACATATGTATATAAAGAATAAATTGAATACATCGTGTCATTTACCCATAAACACCAAACTGAGAATTTATTAGTTTTCCTTATATAACTATAGTTCAGTTATCAAAATCAGAAATTTTTAATTGATACATTATATTACTTAATCCAAAGCCTATATTTAAATTTATCAATTATCTGAATAAAATCCATTCTATCTATATTTTGATCAAGATTAGGGTCCAGTCTATGATTTTACAGCATATTTATTGTCATGTCTCTTAAGTCTTCAGTCTGGAAGAGACTAAGACTTTCTTGATCTTGACACTTTTGAATAATACAGGTCAATTATTCTGTAGAATGTCCCTCAAGACAAATATGGGTTTGTCTGCATTTTGGCAGCACTACCACAAAAGTGTTGGCCTCATCTATTTTATTTTTTTGAGTGGAAATGAGAAATTATTTATTTGTCCCACTCCAATGATGAGACATCTTACTTATCCTGATCTTAATTACTAAGTCAACTAGTTTATCTGGGATATACTCAATAAGAAAAGGAAAGTTTGTGTGCTTTTTTTCTTACAGAATTCTTTTTTTTTTTGTGGGGGGGTCATTATTTTTAATTTTTAAATGTATTTTTTCTTACAGCATTATTAATTTTTGAACAATATATGATTTCTCCCCTTAGATATGGTCACCATAGTTCTCCCACCACCAAACACTCACACTTCATCACATTCCCTTGTGCTCTTTCCCTTCACCCCTGTTCACCCCTTCTCCACCTCTACTCCTCCCCTCCTGGATGCCTCAAATCTATGGCCAGTTTTCAAGGTTTTGTTTTGTCTTACCCTTTGTTTGATTTTTCTATATTCCACATCTGACATTTATCTTTTCCTTCTGACTTATTTTGCTTAGCATAATCCCTTCCAGCTCCATCCATGTTGCTGCAAATGGTATGAGTTTATCTTCTTTGATAGCTCAGTAGTTTTCCTTGTGTATATATACCACATTTTCATGATCCAGTCATCTGTTTGGGAGCATTTAGGTTGTTTCCATATTTTAGCTATTGGCTACAATAAACATAGAAGTGCAGGTTTTTTTTAAATTAGTTTTGTGTGTGTGTTTCAAAATGAAAGTTTAAAAGGAGTATGTGGCATCAACATTAGCATTATACCATTCATGTATACCAGATACTTAGTGACTGATTTGATTGTGTTTGTGGATAGATATTAATGTTATTACACTCAAAATACTGTGACACCAAAGTTTGTGCCAGCAGAAGAATCTCCTGGCCAAAGGATTTACATTCTTAACCTGTGTATATTGGCATTGACTCAGAATAAGGCTAAAGGGAGCTAGCTATTCCATATAAAGGTGTGAGTTCTAGTGGTTCTTTTGCTAAGTAGTGTCCAGATCCAGAACCTCAAAACAAAAAAAAATCAGCATTTGCAGGTTTGTTTACTGAACTCACTTAAACAATTACATTAACAAAAACTAACAATGCTCTTCAAACAGTTTCAAGCTATAATGCCTAAGCACAGACAACCCAGACACAAGAAATCAGCAAAGTATAGAAAAGACATCCAGGCTAGCCAGGAGGATCTTCCTTAGCCATGCAGGGAAAGAGCTGTACCACAAAAGGAAATTGTGGATTGAAAGTAGAACGCTGGTGAGTGATCTTTAGAGTTTATTGATATATTTTTATACATGTTAGTGATATAAAAAAGAGTATATGGGTCCCTTTCAGAGAGTGTGATTTTAGTCATCTCTCAATGAATATTTTTGTTGCCATAATGTCTAGAGTTAACGAATTCTCTGCAAGCCATCTGTTGAGGTCAACTCTACTTAACTGTTGCCCTCAAGAGCCTGGGTGTCTAGAGTAGGCTGGAGCAGGACAACAGCGCCTCTTAGAGTTGACAGATTGAACAAATAAAGCACAGAACATACATACAGTTAAATTTGAATTCAGATGAACAGAAGATAATTTTTGGAATGTAAATATGACCCAAATACTGCATCCTGAATTTTAGCTGTCTACTCTGTTTTTCTGGCTGCTGGGGTGCACATTTAGTAGAGCTTTAAAGTACATGTGTGTTACTCATAGCAGATCCTCTCTTGGACCCTTACTTAACACCTTTTTATTCAAATGGGTCATCTAGTTGCTAAGCTTGTGAAATATTGGAAGTTATAATTAATTTGTGAGAGGAGGGGCCCATCAGAGGCAGCCCTATAACGTTAAAAAAAAAAGTGACTGTTTGGCAGCAAGGGAAGAGACCCAATTATTTTTGTAAAAAATACACATAGGACTCAAAACAGCACAATAAATATGGCCAGCATAAAAGAAGAGGAACAAGTATCATTATCTTCCCAAGGGCATTTCCTTATTATACCCTGACACTGTTACTGGTGTTTGATATAAACATCCCAGGACATCAGGAAGAGTTTATGTTTAGGATATAATTTAATTGTTCTCTGAGCATTAATAGAATAAATTGCAATTAAATAAAATACTATTTAATTGGAAGAGAAACTATGATCTATTTGACAAAGAACTTAAAACCAGTAAAACTTAAAATAATGATGTTTAGGTGTTTAATGAAAGAAAAACCTTCAATATATGGAAAATACCACTTTCTAGAACAAATTATTTCCTGAGACTTCAAAACTCTAGACGTTTTCCTGTTACTACTTTTATTACTGGTATATTTCAGGTGAGTGTCTTAGCTTGGTTGGAATTACACGAATAATTTCTTTAATGTCTTATTTTCCTTGGCATGTGCAAACTCAGTTTTCTCGAAACAATTAACCTTTGAAGTTATGATTTTAAGTGACTTAAGTCATACCTGTTGCCTCAAGTAAGAGTTTAGCACATTTTTCAAAACTTTGGAGCTCAAATAACTAAATCATTGTGTTAGGGGGAAAGAGTCAATGTAGCCTATTTTAATTACCAAAGGAATATTTTTTTTTTACAGAAAGATTCACCCTTGGGGGTCCTTTTAAAGGAGAGTAACTTTGCTAAACTAAAATACCATTTAATTAATACCCATGTTCTATAAATGTTTTATGCCTTCATTTTGCAAAGAAAGATAAATATGTCACAAAACTGGGCTGTGCAGATGGACAGAATTCTTTTAAAGTAGGTCCTTAAAAAATGGGATATGGATATAGACACAGAGTGAGACAGTCAAGTGTCAAAAGAAATCTGTCAGCTTCTTAGCAGTTGAATAATTCAGAAGATGTACATTAAGCCAACTTCTTAATTTCCTGTTTCCCCCTTTCTAATTCTCTCCTTTTCATCCTGTGATCTTTCTTCTTTCTCCCTCAAAGCTATTTGTTGCAGAGATGCCCTGGAAAGCAGGTGGTCTTCCTTATAAGACAGCATCTGCTGCTCAGAATGAGAGGCTAAAGATCTAAAGGCAAAGGAAATGAAACCCACAGTCCTATAAATGCCTTTTAAAAATAGCCTTGTTTTTGGTTATTTTTTGTTGAATCAACTGGAACACTTTTATTGTTCACAATAAAACAAATTGTCTAAAAGCAATGATCCTCCTCCTTTCATATTTCTGATACTGGGTTTATTTCCTTCGAACCATTTTCTGGATCAGGTTTCTTCCCTCAGATTTTACAAATGGTGTGGGAGGCTGCAAACCCTCTGAAGGTTTTTCTTAAGCCATTTGTTAATAATATCCTCACAGCATTGACTCCAGCCTTTATAGTCGTGATTGTCAGGGAAGCTTTAAGTGCACAGTGGTGTTTTTTTATTCTTCTAGCCCTAGCGGGGGGAAAATCCCAGGAGGACTTTTGGCTGGCTTATTATCATCCAGAAGCAAGAAATCAGAGTGCCTGAGCTGAAAGACTGAGCATTTTCTTAAACTATAACCCTGAATGGATAGTGTGGTATAATAGAAAGAACAGCACTCAGGACTTAGATGGACCTGAATTTAAATCCCAGTAACTTTGTCACTTACTAAATACTTAATACAGGTTACTTAAGATTTTTAGCCTTAAGTTCTTACCTATATATATACACACATACTGTGTAATATTTCCTATTTAGGAAGGATTTTTGAGCCTCAGTTTCTTATCCATAAGGTAGGTAGAATAATACCATTTCACAAGCTTACTGGAAGGACTTAAGGAAAGGAAAGTCCTAACCAATGCTTATCAAGCCGGCCCCTAAGAAACATTTGCTTCCTCTGAGGAATCACCTCTCATTGCTCTCTTCCTTCCTCTGCCAGTTCACCTGGACACACACACTGTACTGACATTCTCATTGCATCTTCTGTCTTTTACAGGGAAAAAATCGGATGCAGTGCTGACCTGTCCCAGCCTGTCATGCTATCAAAGTAAACTTTGTTCATGAAAAAGACCCTTTGTCTGTTCCTGGAGATTGCTGGGGCAGGGCCACAGCAGACCCCACTCTTCAAGGAGAGAGGAAGCTAGGGACACCTGGCTTGGCAGAAGGCATTTCCTCTTTGAATCCATGCCCAGTCTCTCCCTTCCTACTCTCCCCCCAAAGCTATGAAATGTGATAGCAAGTTTCAAGGGTCCGCTGTTTTAGGGCCATGAACCAAATGTTGTCAGTCCATCTAGTAATACAAATGACCCTCACATGTCTCTACCAGCTCATCAGGTGGGTACCGTTTTTGGAATAACAGAAATCGCCAGAAACAAGATTATTTGCCAACATTTTGTCCTCTCCCCTCACTTCCTCCTGTCTGCTCTCCTCCAGGCTATTATCTCTTTCCTGCCCCAGACTGACTGGCAGTTTCGCTAGCACCTGCATACTCAGTATTCTCAAATTGGGCTCTCTGGGTGCACTGAAATGTTCCACGAAGTGTGTCTTCTTGGAATTGAATTTTGTCTGCCTTTGTACTCTGTAGTCTCCTGGCTCTTGCTGATTTCTGCTTCTAGTTTCAGTGCCAGGTGCTTGAGATGTCAGTTGTTCAAGACAGATACACTCTACCTAAAGACCCAATACAGAGTAATGTCCTGAACTGCAAGAATAGTTTTCAAATTAATCAATTGTGCTCCTGTTTACTTTCCAAAGGGGAAGTTGAAGAATCAGGTAGCTGATTTGATAAGAGTAGAATTAAGTGTTATGACAAAAGCAAACACAACATGCTGTATGAGTAAAGAACAGTGTAATCTTAAGGGAGTTTTGCTCTTAGCTAACATGTTTTTCCTTTAACAATGTAAAAATGCTTTACACCTTTATTGGAATGTAGTTTTTACACCATAATGAAATGCACAACTTAATGATTCTTAACAAGTTTATAAAATTTTGCAAACATCAACATAATCTGATTTTAGAACTTTTTATCACCCCCAAAAAATCTATTTGTAGTCAGTCCTCATTGAGACATATCCACCCCAAGCAACCACTGATCTTTCTGTCCCTATAAATGTCTATTGTTGTACCTTTCATGTAAATCACATACTGTTTATCTGCCTTCTTTTATTTACCATAGTTATTTTGAGGTTCATTGACATTTTAGCTTGCAAGCTTAATTCCATTTGTTGACTAATATTGCATTGTGTGGATATACCACATTTCAGTTATCCAGTCATCCGGTTAGCAGACATTTATTGGGTTGTTGGAAAAATCATGATGCATTTCTGCTTGAGAAATGCAAAAAAAAATACTTCATGACTTTTCCAGCAACCCAGTAGTTTGTGTTCAGTTTTTGGCTATTATGGTCATGCTTCTATGAACATTAGTATTTGAGTCTTTGTACACATGTTTTTATTTCTTGGGTAGATTCTTTAGAGAAGAATTAGTAAATGCTTTGGTATGATTATATAACTTTATAAGAAGCTACCAAACTGTTTTTGCAAAGTAGATGTTGCATTTAACGTTTCCACCAGCAATTCAGGAGGATCCAGTTTCTATTTTCTTCACATACTTGCCAACACTTGGTATTGTCTTGTCTTTTTAATTATAGTCATTCTAGTGGGTATGAATTGGTAACTTATTGTGGTTTTAATTTCTTTAATGACTAGTGCTGCTGAACACTTTTAGATGTACTTAAGTCTACATTCATATGCCATTTTGGTCATTTTGTAATTAGATCGCCTTTTTTTTTTTTTTCCATTTTTTTTTTTTTTTTTTTTTT